>NW_018924808.1:0-16461 GCF_002207925.1 Prunus avium | reverse complement strand
GCTTTTGAAGGAAGGAAGAGTTGCCTTCAATAACCAAACGATCAAGAGAAATCAAGTGTTGCAATACTCTATCCTCATTCTTCAGTGAAGATGTCAGCTCCTCACATCCACCAATGTTCAAATACGCAACCTTCCTTAATCCTTTGGTGAATTCCCCTGTTTGGAACCTCACCTCTGAAATATATGAAAGTCCCAAGGACTCTAATAACTCAAACTCAACCCCACTTGTCTTCACCACCGCCTTGCAGCCATCTATCCATAATCGACCAATTTGTTTATAGTTGGAAATTGAAATCACCAATTCCTCGCATTTAATAATTGTAAGTGTTGCTAATGAATCAAGGTTCTCGGGCACCTTACCCTCCAATTGAGGACAATTCATGATTGAAAGCTCTTTTAAGCAAGGGAAAACCTGATCTTGTGCGAAAGGAAGCCATTTCTTCCAGTTGTGCATATCTGAAAACACAAGTTGCTCTAGTACTGGAAAAGGCAAGCTACTCTCTCCATAAAACTCAGGACCAACACTCTCCACTGCAGTCATTCCTCCAATAAAAAGCCTATTGAGTGAAGGCAACTGTCCAAGTGGTGGCAAGGTTTTGCACTTCTCACACCTGTCTAAGCTTACATGAACCATAGTAGAGAATAAACGATCTCCAATCCATGTTGAAAATTCTAATCCAGCATAACCCCTGATGATGAGTTTTTCAAGCTTTCTATGAGGTTCTAATCTGTCAAGCACGCCTAATTGCGTTTCTTGTGTGGCACTCGACCATTCTAGCACCAATTCATCTACTCTGTCCTTGGATTTTAAGTCGGCCTTCCGTGCATCCTCAGCATCGATCACATTCTCCAACCTCGAGAGCGATAATGTCCCTCGGAGATGGGATAGGGATCCTATCTCTCTTATCCCTGATTCATCACTACCTTTACCCACCACAAAATTAGGCAAAGATTGTAGATTCGTCAATTGACCTAGTTGCGGAGGCATTGCTTTTAGTGAACCTACATTTGAATTGTTGAGATGACGCAGATTCACTAGATTCCTCAAGTTGATAGGTAGTGCCTCCAAATTACGACAACCTTGCAATATCAATGTCTGTAAGTTGTAAAGAGTGGTTGTTGATTCAGGCAAACTTTTTATGTTTGTGTGAGAAAGATCAAGATACCGCAGATTCACTAGATTCCTCAAGTTGATAGGTAGTGCCTCCAAATTACGACAACCTTGCAATATCAATGTCTGTAAGTTGTAAAGAGTGGTTGTTGATTCAGGCAAACTTTTTATGTTTGTGTGAGAAAGATCAAGATACCGCAGATTCACTAGATTCCTCAAGTTGATAGGTAGTGCCTCCAAATTACGACAACCTTGGCATGGCGGGCCTTCGTAAAACATCCAAGTTGTACATGATTGCTATTCTGCTTATCCTCCAATCTAAAACAAATATCTCCTGCTGCCCACTGTGCCAAACCAACAACGAGGTCATGCATTACATATTTTGAATTGTTTTTGCTTGATTTCTGAAATAATGACCTCGATGAGAGCTCCTGAAAATAGTCAGTTCCTAAATCTTCCATTTGCTTATTATGTTCTGGTTGTGGTTGAATCAAACCCTCTGCCATCCACAGAAGAATCAAACCCTCTGCCATCCACAGAAGAATCAATTGCTGCTCACTAAATTCATAGTCATTTGGAAGTATCGAACAATAGGCAAAGCATCTTTTCAAATGTGAAGGAAGATAGTGATAGCTTAATCTTAATACCGGAAGTATGTCACGCTCATTTGATAGACTCCATAATTTGTTGTTCAATATTTCCTCCCATTCATTCATCTCTTTACGAAGTAAAAGGCCGCCAAGAGTCCTAGCAGCCAAAGGCAATCCACTGCATCTTGCAACAATTTTCTCCTTGAGTGACTCGAAATTTGGTGGTATATCTCTGTTAACATTCCTGAATGCATGCTGCTCAAATACTTCAAAACAAACGTCATTTGACATAGGCTCCAAATTATGAACTAGAGAGCCAGCTCCCATCATTTTCGAAACTTTTGCATCACGCGTTGTCACAATTATCTTGCTTCCTGCTGCTCCATCGCGAAAGGGGGACTGCAGTTTCGTCCATAGACCATCTAAATCTTCCATTTGCTTATTCATAGTCAGTTCTGGTTGTGGTTGAATCAAACCCTCTGCCATCCACAGAAGAATCAATTGATGCTCACTAAATTCATAGTCATTTGGAAGTATCGAACAATAGGCAAAGCATCTTTTCAAATGTGAAGGAAGATAGTGATAGCTTAATCTTAATACCGGAAGTATGTCACGCTCATTTGATAGACTCCATAATTTGTTGTTCAATATTTCCTCCCATTCATTCATCTCTTTACGAAGTAAAAGGCCGCCAAGAGTCCTAGCAGCCAATGGCAATCCCCTGCATCTTGCAATAATTTTCTCCTTCAGTGACTCGAAATTTGGTGGTATATCACTGTTAACATTCCTGAATGCATGCTGCTCAAATACTTGAAAACAAACGTCATTTGACATAGGCTCCAAATTATGAACTAGAGTGCCAGCTCCCATCATTTTTGAAACTTCTGCATCACGTGTTGTCACAATTATCTTGCTTCCTGCTGCTCCATCGCGAAAGGGGGACTGCAGTTTCATCCATAGACCATAGCTACATGTCCCCCAAACATCATCTAAAACAATTATAAACTTCTTCCCTGCCAATTCCTTATGCAGATATTGTTGAACCTGATTGAAATCTTCTGTTGGACACTGTCCGGATGTGACTGCTCCGAGAATCTGCTTTGTCACTCTTTCTAGGTTGAAGTCATCAGACACGCATACCCAAGCAGTTGGTTTAAATTGCTGGGTTGCATCAATTTCATTGAACACTTGTGCAGCAAGCGTTGTCTTTCCGACTCCAGCCATACCAACAATGGCAACTACATCGAAACCGCGCTCTTGTTTTGACAGAAATTCCACGACCCGCCTTTTGTCTTCCTCCCTTCCAATCACAGGTCCATCTGGTTGACTGGAACTGGGTGGTAAATTTTGACGTGCCTTAGTAGACGACGTCGTCCCAGTAATGATATTCAAACTAAGCTGGTCCTTTCGCTGAGATATCTCTTGTAAACGCTCAGTAATCTTCCGTATTTCTGAGTTCATTTTGTAGTTGAAAACACCATTAGGAACTGAGTTCCACACCCTTCTTGCGGTGCTGGCATGATGCCCCTGCAGTATCTCCCGTTTGAGCATTTTAGTAGCGTATTTGTCCAATATGTCTTCCAAGTCATAAGCTAAGTCCCTGAGATCATCCAGCCAAAGCTTCAGCGGCTTGCTCTCGGTGATTAGTTGCCTCTCCTCCGCCTCATTCAGAACCGCTCCAATTGCAGACAAGGTGGCAGTCCATTTCTGCAGCTTTTGGTCGACGCCCTTTCTGAGTCCAAAGTACTTGAACACCTCACGACGCGCCATCTTGTCGACCAGCACTTGAAGGAATGCCACAAGATAAGCCTCTCCCATAGTTTCTGAAGAGAAGCGAGCAATCAAAGAAAATGTAAGGAGTTGTTTCTTGAAGCAGCTTGATTAGAAATGCATCAACTGAAACAAGCTAACTTTTAAATGCATTAAAGAAAAGGAATTCTGAGCAGATAAAATAAAATACAAGAAACTAAAAGAAACAAAAAAACAAAAGGCACCAAACAGAATAAATCAGAAGTACCTGTACTTGAAGTATATGATATATATCAGCAGCAGATTTCTTCACGAATTACCAAATACCGAAGGTGTCAGCAATGAAGAAGAAGGAAAATTCTAAGGCAATACACAGTTACACACTTTTAGAACCAAAGAGATCAAGAGAGCCAGAACCAAGACATAATAAATATGAAGATGGATGAAACTAATGTGGGAGAAACTAATTATGGGTTTGAAACAAAGACTCTGAAACAAATTATGTGGAAGATATCTCTTTTGTTTTTGTTTTTGTTTTTTGTTTTTTGTTTGTTTTGGGTCAACGGAAAAGACTCTGAAACAAAGACTGTGATACAAAACACAAAAGAGAATAAAATAGTATTCGTCGTCTGATAGATGAGGAAAACGCAATGCAAATTCCCCAAGACTTTTTATCCTGCCGACACCAAAGTTACAGAAATTACTGTGTTTGATTTTTGGATTCCTTTAACTGCTGCCACCAGCACGTTACGTAGAAAAAGTAGAAAGCTTTTTTATTTTTGAGTCAAAAGGAAAAGTGGAAGCTGATAATTGAGTTTTGAATAGTGTGTCTAGTCTATTCTAATGGCCCAGCTCATGCTGCGTCCAGCTCATGCTGCGTCCTTCTGATGGATTATGTTTGATTCTGACACGGACTTTTTAAAACTCACTTACTTCGCATTTGCTTTTGTCCAGCCACATATCTCTATTTTGATTAATTTCTCACTGAGGAGCCAGCTAACATTCGGCCAAACATGGTGGACCTAGCCTCAACCACTAGACCAAACCCACATGGGTAATTTTGATGAGGTTGGTCATATTGGTTCTCCCTCATTCTCATCTCATGGAAGTAATTTTATTTTTATGTGGATGTGTTAATTTCGTTTATGGAATTATAGATTATATATGTTTATTAGGATGCGGTGACCTTTTGAGTTTTGATGATAAAAATTGCAAGAAAGGGACATTTAGAAAATAAAGTAGCACCCAAGAGGCATCGCCTATGTGACATGTGATGGGAGCTAATTGCATTGTATATCCTTCCATCATCCTTCCATCATGATCTTTGCCAAATTATTAACCCACAACCATTGCAAGGATGAGAAATCATTTCAAACCCCCTTTCTTTTTTTTCTTTTTTTTTGGTGCATTTCCTTTTTGTTTAAATCTTGATACATATGGATTAATTGTAATAGTGTAAACGAACCAATTGAACTCTTAGAATGTCATCTAAATATACTTAGATTTGTAATCACCCGATATATGGCCTTGCTTCACTATGTCCCTGACTAAATTACTTCACTATGAAAATATTAACAGTACAAGATACACTTGAGTTAAATCAACATAACCCAAATCCGAAACTTTTATACACCCACTCACGGTATTTCCCAAGAACCCTCTCTCACCCACAAAGATTTCTCTATGTACTCTCCTGTATGCTCCTCACGGAATGCCCCACACTCTCTTCACAGACTCCCCCATTCCTTATGTAGCCACGGGTATTGTCTTGCAAATAATTAAAGAGAAAAACCAAGACAACATCATTGAAGGCAAATAATATTATCTTGCCATCATGACAAATTAAATAATTGCCATCATTTCCATCAATTTATAAACTCATGCAGCTGCCCAAAGAAACAACAATGATGACACGGAAAGCATCTCCACCAAATCAAGTTGGTGCCAGCCATCATCAATTCATCTTTGCATGCCTTTGTCTACCACAGAAAAAAGCCACGAAAAGCCATCCCATACTATTTTCACCAACTTTAACACAACTGAGGATGGAGGTGAAAATTTAAAAATAAAAAATTATGTATACGAATATGTAATATCTCACTGCTTGCTGTTCCTTATTCTCACTGTTTACAAATGCTTAGTGAATTGACATGACCCAAAAAAAACACGCAATCTTCTCTGATAGGCATAATGCTTAAAGTAAATGGTTGTCCAAAAACTGGTAAGGGGTCTTTCTTTCACATGCGAGGATATAACTGTTAAATTTCAGAAAAACAGGTCAGCAGTCCACTATTAACAATATCGATATTATCCTTGAGTAAACATTCAAGCCCAACATGTGAACACTACATATTGGGTAAGGGTAGAGGCCCAATTCAGGCCCAATTAATCAACCCGCTCTGATACCGTATTAAATTTCGGAAAGACGGGTCAGCGGCCCATTACTAATAACACCGATAATGTCAATTTTGGGAGAAACTAATTATGGGTTTGAGAATTTTGAGTATAAGCTGTTATGATGAGAAAATATCAATTTTCTTTTTCTTTTGGGTCAATGAAAAAGACTCTGAAACAAAGTCTGCGCTACAAGACACAAACGAGAAGAAAATAAAGTTCGTCATCTGATGGATAAGGAAAACGAAATGCAAATTCCTCAAGACTTTTTATCCTGCCGACACCAAAGTTACAGAAATTACTGTGTATGATTATTTGCATTCTGGATCACTACCATCACTACTCTAATGGCCCTACATTAAAAATAATAATAATAATAATAATAAATAAAAAGTAGAAAACTGATAACTGAGCTTTCAATCAAGTCTAGTGGTAATCTAATGGTCCTGCTCCAGCTGCTTCTTTCTGACTCTTCTTGATAATGAAATGGTCTTTTTTCAACTCATTCACACTTGCTTTTGTCCAACTACGTTATGAATTCACCAATAAAATTTATTGCCGAAATGCATGGGCGGTATATCAACATGTTTGAGCCTGGTTTTGTTTACAACGAAATTTTATAGTAAATGTGTCATATATGGACTATAGATATAGATCCTTATTTTAGCTACATGATTATTTCATTAAACTTAAGTAAACTTATTATTCGAGTGGATTATGTGACAAATATGAAAGTCCACATCTATAGTCCTTATATGACACCTTCACCATAGAACAACTCTTTATTTACATATCCGGAATTAAATACATTTCATCTTAAACCAGTCTTATAAATTTATTCTGCCACTCTGGGCTCTAGTGTGCTTTATTGCCATTGAAAGTACATTTCATCTTAAACTCTACAATTTTATATGCATTCAGTGAGAGAAATGGGAGTATTATTAGTTCATTACTAGATTGTTTGTCTCTTGTGTCATAACTTCTGCGTTGCAGAATGTACACAGTTCATGATTATGGAGATTCCTTTTAAGGGAAGATACGAGATTAGAGCATAAGGTAGATGACCACAGTTCATGATTGTTGTAAGTAATTTTATTTTTGTGTGGATGTTGATTTCGTTTATAGAATTACATATTATATATATTTATCAGGGTGCGGTAATCTTTTGAGTCTTTTTTTTTTTTAGTCAAAGGAATGAACATGTCATTACCATAGAGTTTTACATAAAGGCCCAATACAAAAGTGAGAAATATAAAACAAGGCCCAATTAAACAAAATACAAGCCCCAATCCAATATACAAAAAGGCCCAAAACAACCAAAAAACCCCAAAATACTCAAACCCTAGAAACACCAAACAGCCGCAGCCACCTAATCTGCCGCAGCCAGAAGAACAAGAAGGTTCAGGGGAACCAACAAAGGGGATCTGTAGAGCGTGGGTTTGGGGGAGCAAGCCACCAACATGCATCATGCTCAAGCGATCCAGGAGCAGGTATTGGTCCAAATGGACCATTAAACTACAAAGCCAGCACCTCCATGACCTGATCTCAGATCTGAGGTTGGTTTGTAGGGGAGAAACAGCAGCAGCAACAAACAAGTAGACGACCAAAAAAATTCTAGGGAGAGAGGAGGATTTTGAGTTTTCCTGGGAGGGGGAGAGAAAAGGACTGATGGGGGGTGAGTGTATGAAAGGGAAAAAGGGTGAGAGAGGTGAAATGGAGTAGTGAGGGAGGAGATATGGAGGAGATCTGGGCCTACATCTGGAAAAACATGAGAGGGAGGGCAAGCCAAAGCAAACTGAAAATAAAGGAAAAGAAAGCCACACCAAAGGATGGCAGAGAAGCCACACAAGAGGTGGCGGAGGAGCCGCCCCGAAGGGCGGCAGCACAGACACCAGCAACTCAGAAGAGGGCGGTGGGAAAGAAGAGAAGTTCTAGAGAGAAGGGGGAGCCTCTCTCTCTAAAGCTCTCTCAGATTTTGTTACTAATCTTTTGAGTCTTGATGATAAAAATGCAAGAGATGAACATTGAGAAAATAAAGTAGCACCCACAATCATTGCAAGGCTGAGAAATCATTGTATATCCTTCCATCACGATCTATGCCAAATTAACCCACAACCATTGCAAGGATGAGAAATCATTTGAAATCCTTTTATTTTCTTCGCATTTCCTTTTTGTTTAAATTTTGACACATAGACTGTAATAGTCTAAACGACCAATCCAACTCTTCGAATGTCATCTAAATACCTAGATTTGTAATCACCCCATATATATCCTTACACTATAAGATGGGGCAGCGCTGGAAGGTACTTATAATGTATCCAGTTGTGAGATTATATTGTATAAACCTGTCAACTCAACTGAACATAGAATCCTCTAGGCAACAAAAGTTAGAGTCTAATAAGACCTAAAATCAATGGGGTGACATGCCAACACCAAAAGAATATAAAAAATTCAGAGTTGAAAGAAATAAAAAGAAAACAAACGATGAAGATGTCAGCGCAACCAAATTGGTATATACAATTAATTCAGTGCCAACTGAGGATGGAGGTAAAAAAAAAAAATTATGTATATGAATATGTAATATATCACTGCTTGCGGTTCCTTATTCTCACAGTTTACAAATGCCCAGTGAATTGACATGACCCCCAAAAAAAAAAGGCAATCTTTCTCTGAAAGGCATAATTAGGGGTGGGCACGGTACGGTATTGGGCTCGTACCGCTACCGATATCGGAAATTAAAACTGGTATGGTACGGTATGAGATTATGGTTTGCCAAAGTTGGTACCGTACCAAATCGGTATCGGTATGGTACGGTACCATTTCGTTATCAAAATGACACAACTCAAAAATGAACCAATTCAATATTCAACATATTCATTCACCAAAATAAGTGATGCCTAAGTTACAGATTCAAAGGTTCAACAAATTCAATATCCAAATCATAATCAACCAAATCAATATCCATCAATAGATTCAATATCCATCAACAGATTCAATATCCAACAAATCAACCAAATCCAAATGGTTAAAACTCATGCCTTATGGCTTACAAACCAAAATAAGTGATAATTATGCATTATGACTTACAAAATTACAAACACAATCCAAACATAAATGACAAAAATAGAAAGTTATGCAATCCAAGCTTCATTTGCAGCCCACGATTTGAATTCAAGTATCCCCATTATTTGCATATTCTGCAAATTACCCAAACAACTATTAGAAAGAATTCAATGCAAACTAAGAGCAAATTGTATACTCTCAAACCCGTCATTTTCCCAAGAAATAAAATAAAGAAAGTAAGCCAATTGTTAAAAACACTCATCATATACAAAGCGCAGAATTTCAATTCCGAACCTGCAGCAAGCACTTCTCATATAACATAAATTCAATTCAATTTAGAGACATTATTTCCACTTCTCATATAACAGCAGCACACAAAAACAACAAAAGAAAATCCCAAAGCATAAAAGAAAAGAAAAAGAGAAGCAGGTGATTAAGTTTTGAGTCCTAGAAAATATAGTAACCTGAAAATGACTGGTTTAACTATTAAAGATTCTTATTTTTACAACAAGTTCTCTCTAGTTTTCATAACACTTTAAAAACAAAAAATAACATCTCTGCAAGAGAACCAAATAAAGAGTTGGTGAATCAGAAGATTCAGAATCCTAGTAGGACAAAATGCATTCTTAGGGAAATCATGAACAGAAAATATCTATATCTATTATATAATGGATTTGCTATTGTCAACAATCACTATAAGAAAATCTTGCTGGGTTGAAAAATGATAGAGATGTAAATTTTTTTCTCCGAGCAAAATAAGGACCTAGCTTAAAACATGCCCTATTTTTTGGTTCAAAGCACAACGGTTGTAGTAGAAGTAGAACTAAGATAAATACATCGATGGCTATAAATTCACATTTAGTTAGTTTACATATTTATAACAAAGTGATATTCATGAGATAAATACATCGATGGCTATAAATTCATCATTCCCTTACATTTGGTTAGTTTAGATATTTATGATCCATTTGGAAATTAGGAGCAATATTTTCATGGGGGATGGAGATTTTTATTAGCTTAAATAATGAACAAGATTTTACGAGCACTAATTGTCCTTTTCCAACACGCTGGACAGCATAGGAAGTTTCCTACATTAAAAAAGATAGGAAAAACAAAAGTATAACTGAGTTTTCAATCAAGTCTAGTGCTAGTCAATTGCCCTGCGCTCAAGTTGCTTCTTTCTCACTCTGTTTGATAATGAAATGGTCTTTTTTCAACTCATTCACACTTACTTTTGTCCAACCACGTTACGAATTCACCAATAAATTTCAAATAAAGTTCAAATAAAGTTCGTCATATGATGGATAAGGAAAATGCAATTCAAATTCCCCAAACCTTTTTATCCTGCCGACAAGATTCACATAGTCATAAAGGCTATGACATTGTCCACCCTTAATTTACTTGTGGAAGAAATTAAGAAAATTTTGTTAGATATGCAAATGTGGGTTAGACCAGCTGGTCACGGTAGTACTTGCTCTCTTGAACCTAAGTTTAGTGCAAACAATTACACACTCTCTTTGATATTGAAGTTAGATAAACACTTTAAAATGTAGGGTTTGGCTAAGTGTAGTAGTGGCGTAGACATTTGAGTTAATTTTGTATTTTTTATATAGTTTTCCATAAAATACATGTTATTTTAATTAAGAAAAATTAAAAACTAAAATATAATATATATTTTTTTCTTCTTAATAATAAAGCAAGACTTTGTTTCAAATTTGCTAGTAAATCTTTAAAATTTATAGAATGCATATAAGCTCGCCAACAAGTCTAGCTCAATGGAAAATGACATTGACTTACAAATTAGTTATCTCAAGTTCAAACCCTTATGACACCTTAGCAGTTTATGTGTGTGAGGAATCACCTCCCCCTTGTAGTGGATTTGATTTTAGATTCGGACAAGAGAAAGTTGTAATTATTTAGCAAACTTGTGTCCATTACACACATAATCCTATATGTTAGCAAACTCATTTTATGTTGAAAAAAAATATTATCAAGTACTATTATGTATCTTGATTGAAAAATCAAACATCTAAAAGTAATTGAGTGTTACTAACTTTTTTTTTTTAAGAAATATTTTACTTTGGCTGCCTAAATGTTTTAGCATTACAGGCAACACATTAATGGGCTTAGTGACTACACCTCTCAAAAATGGAAATTAAAGGCTATTCTGAAAATCTTATCCAAATTCTACAATGTCAAACTTCAGTTCCCTCGAGATTGCATTCAACTATTTAATGACTCATTTAATAACCATTTCAATTTCAATTTTTAATGTTTATTTTTTGTGCTAGAGTGTATAGTGAAAAGCGAGAGTGTGGAAGTGAGAACAAGAATAAAGATTAGATTAAGAGGGAAGATGAGAGGGGAGGATGGGAGGGAGGAGTAACAAAAGTGAAAACTAAAACTAAAAACTGAAATCTATTTTATATTTTCATTTTCAATTTTTTTTTCCACTTTTGTTACTCCTCCCTATCTTCCTCTCCTACCATTCTCTCTCTCAATCTCAACCTCACTCCCATTCTCATTTTCATTTTCCTCAATACTCTAATACAAAAAAATGAAAACTAAAAACTAAAATTGAAATGGTTATCAAATGGGGCCAAAGAAATTAAGTTCATTTTTCCAACTTTTAAGCAGTTAGAATCACACATAATTTTCGAGAAATCATTATGGTAGCAGACGGTCTGGTAAGTTTAACACATACTCTTTGTCATATTTGTATTTGGGTACATCCCTTATCATGTGTCATATTGATTAAAATTTTAAGGTTCGTTGGATAACAATTTCAGCTTTAGTTTTTATTTTTTGTGTTAGAGTATAAAAGAAAATGAGAGAGATGATGAGAGGGGATGGGAGAGTGATAATACCTGTAGGATGTCTATATATGCCTAGAGGAGGTTAATAGACCAATTTAAGATTATAATCAAATAAATAAAAATAAACTTCGGTAGCAGGATTGATATGGCTTATC
This sequence comes from Prunus avium, assembly GCF_002207925.1. Next base: position 4,583 of record NW_018924808.1, on the reverse strand, counting down.
AATCCTGAAACGTGCTGGGAATAAAATAAAAGAACACAGAGAGAATTATTTTACGTGGTAAAACCCCACCTCTGGGGAAAATCCACGGGACTCCTTAGTCCAGAACAAATCCACTATAGAATAATGATTACAAGAAGTACTCACACACTTATCCTAGACACATTCTAGATAATGTTTACCGACTTCTTCGTAACTCAACTTCTGTCACGGGATGATCTTCGACACTCCTTATGTTGAACGCAATACAGGTCACGATTGCTTCAAGCTCGCCGGAGGAAAACCGCCACCACGGTCTTGGTGCCCTCAACCGTATGAGTCACCAATATGCACATGAATGCAATATGAATGATGAAAGTGTTTGATAAATCACCAAGTAAACATGGAACACTTGATGATTTATCTCAAATCTATGCACAGCAGCTTTCTTAGGAACTTTAGATGCTTAAACAAAATATCAGAAAAAGCTCCCAATGAAAAGAACCACACGTCCCTTTTATTCAAAGCAGGTTTCTCTACTTGGAGAGAAACCCAACGATGCCACACTTGCTGTGCAACAATAACTCTAAAACCTATTCAAACTTCACAATCAATTTGGTCCAATATGGACTCTTCATCAAAGCCGTCAAAACATGGAAACTAGATAAAGTTCAATTATGGATAAATGTTTGATTCTATCACTTACGCCAGCTTTATGTATGGTATACCAAATACCATCCAATCCTATCTTTTAATATACGAAAACCAATTATAGTATGAAGCAAACAATGAATGATAAAGGACGTGCACTCCAAGTTTGAGATAAAAAGGAATATTTTAAATTAAAACAAAATAGAGTTCAACTAGGAAAGTAATCTCAAGAGATAAAATCTAATCCTATTAAAAATAGGATTAACATAAAAATACTTGATTGAAAATAACTCAACCTAGAAATCCTAAAATGAATGCATGATTATGTCATGATTTACCTGAAATCAGTTTCCTCATATCGGTCAAGTCATGCCTCGGAAGTATGGGGTTGAACGAGTTGTGCCAAAATGTCCAGTAACAATTCTTCACACACTAGTTTTCAAACTATGCTAGAGTCTAGGAAATGACAATACAAATTTCATACTAACAATCTCCCCCTTTGGCATTTCCTAGACAAAACATCTATTACAACTCAAAAGAAATTGCATGGGATTTAACAAATGAAATCCTACTCTAGACTCGAAGCTCTGAATCCCTGCACTATTCAAATGAACTTTGGAAAAATGTTTTGAAATTCCTACAGCATGTGGGAGAAGAAATGTAATTCAAAGCAAAATTACAACACAACTCCCCCTTAATTCCACAACACAATCTCTCCCCCTTTTTATCATAATTTCACACATCATCTCTCCCCCTTTTTGTCAGGAAATCCAAAGAGCAAGGAAAGAATAAAAGGGAGCATATCAATTCCAGGAAATCCAAAAGCATCTGTCATAACCAAGATCCATGCAACACCTACAAGAACAACATACACAAGATTAGGTTCAATCATATAAACAATATATGATACTTACCTATGTGGTTACATGTCTTCTGCTCTTCATTGTGTCATACATATTTCCAAAGAAATCTTCTTGTGAGCATGTTGTGGCACAAGTCTGCAACTGATAGGATTGATAAAGACACTGCAATCCTCAGATCAATTTATCATGTGTCCGTCTTAGTAACATGAAGTAGAGCCTAACTGCACAATTAAACCAGAAACATAAAACGACACTATGTTTGAAAAAAAACAAAAACAAAAACAAACAAAAAATCATTTTTTTTTAATTTTAATGTTAATTTTAAAATTTAAATATATATATATAATGAAAGATAAAGCCACAAAAAAAAATTGATTAATAAAAAAAAACATAAACAGCACTTAGAAAAGAGAATGAAACCATAAAGACATCAATCAAAACACATAGAATCACCAATTACTATGCTTAATAAGAACCCAAGACTCCTCCTTCATCCAAGCCAAAAAAAATCATGAGTACAAGCCAACACTATGCATAAGGATAGACAAGCAAAGCCAATACCAATATCTGACTAGAAGCATTTGAAGCAAAGCCTTTCAGGATCTAAGGCACATCAAATCACAAAGGTTTAATCAAATACAAGGATTATAAAATGAAGAATCAAAAGTATTTGTAAGAAATAAAGTCCATAAAATGAGCCAATATCAAAGCCCAATCTCGTGTTATGTGACTAAACTTGCTGAATAACAAAGAAAAAATCCAACCAAGAACGAGCCAAGAACATAGACTAAACACATACAAAATGCATACAGAGGTCACCACTTTCACCCTTATTTTTGATTTTTTTTTTTTATATATTTTTATTGCTAACTTTATCAAGCTTTCTACAAGACCCATGTAACGGGTGTTGAATCAATGTGCTCAAGTCAATTGACTTTAAGACAATGGGTGTTAAAGCACCCCTAGGATATACTAACCCGAGTCATGTAGGCTACAAAGAAGAGCATTGTGTACACGATCAAAGCTTTTTGACGCGAACCTCGACGTTGGTTAGACAAGAGGCCCGGTTACTTCACAAGGATCATACACTTATTTTACTTTACTTTACTTTTAATTAAAGAGATGTTTATAAATTTGTGAGCTCAGTAGCAAAAAGTACAATGCAAATCTAGTATCAAGACAAGGGCAAGGTGAGGGTTCATTCAAAATTATTAAGCAAGATTAGATTGTATGTGCAATATGTGAGACATGAGATTTAATATAAAGAGCATTTAATTAACCTTATAAAAAACAAAGACAGTTGAGAACCATTCACATAAGCCCAATATTAATCTGCCCAAGTGATCCAACGCCAAAAATCCAATCTAAGATCAGCAAAAACTTCCAGACATCAGTAGGATTGATGTCGCTTATCAATCCCTGCACGTGCTGAACAAAGTACTTAGAATTTTACCCAATTTCAAAAACAGAGAAGAGAATAGCTGGAGTCTTTTGGCATACATACAAACAATTATTCAAAAGAACAAATACCTAAAGACTTTCTAAGAGTATCAAATCGAAGATTATCTAAAGGTTTTGCAACAAGACATTTAAGATCCAAATTTTCTAAAGCAGTGGGTTCATGCACAACATTAGTGGAGGCAAACATACAATTATGATTTTCCTTTTTCCTCCAAACTAACTTTGTCTTAGTTGATGGCAAACAATGAAAAGAAGATAGTTTGGACAAGCGTCTTACCTCGTTCACAAGATTTGAAATCTTATGTTGGATACTTACTTGTCCACCCGTGACATGAGAATTTGCACGAAAAAATTCTTTTCGGAGCTTATTGCATCTTGGTCTTATGTGCCCACGAGTTCCGCAAAAGTGACAGATTGGAATGAATTTCTTGACTTCATGAATGGCAGAAGGTTCAATAATTGAAGAGGATTTGACAAACTTTGTTTTAGACACAGCGGAAGACTTATTACTTGGTTCAAATCCCAAGCCTCGTTTGTCACCATCTCTTCTTCCCATGCTAATCATCCTGTCAATTTTTTCTGCACCAATGGTTAAAGAAACAATCCTTTCCTTTGAATTTTTAAGTTCAAGTTCAAGGGCTTTGTTGTCAGAAGTTAGAGATGCAATTAATTTATTCTGATCAGTCAATTTTTTCTGCAAAAATATCAATTTTTCATTCATACCTGTACTTACCTTTTTGGAATCTGTGTCAGGGGATTGAAACTCGTTTGCAATCCTGCAATTTTCCAGCTTCAGCACAGCCATGGATTTTACGAGCTCTTCATTTTGTTTGCTAAGTTTCTGAGACACAGCCAACAAATCATCATATTTGTTCATGATAAACTCAACATCCAAATCTTCACAATCATCATCTTTCTTCGTTGGTTCATCCAAGCTTACAGTCGTGATAAGCGCAATGGCCTTCTCATTATTTTCAAAGTCAGAATCACTGTCACTCCAAGTAGTATGCATTGCCTTATTCTTGCCATCCTTTTGTTTCTTTAAGGTGTTAGCAGATATGTGTCCATAACCTTCACATTCGAAACATTTGACCTTTTCTCTTGGATTCTTTCGTTCATTTGACCTGCGAAATTTAGACCCACCATCAGTATAGTCAACAAATCTATTTTTAAAATTTATACCTTTTGAATCTCGACTCCTTGGATCCTGATTCTTAAGAAAATTCATGAACCGTCTTGTGAGAATCGTTAATTCCTCATCACTGCAATCTTCATCTGAAGGCCCATCATCTTCTTCATTCACAACCTTGAAAGCAACACTTTTGCTCTTTTTAGGAGCTAGATGTTTCATCTCATAGGTTTGTATGGACCCTATGAGTTCTTGAACTTTCGAGGTGTTTAAGTCACGAATCTCTTCAATAGCTGTGATCTTTGGTTGAAACCTTTGAGGCAAGGATCTCAAAATCTTTTTCACAACCTTATCTTCTGGAATTTTTTCACCTAAACTTGAACAAGCATTCACAATTACACAAAGTTTAGCATAAAATTCAAAAAAAGTTTCATTCTCATCCATCATGAGTGTCTCAAACTGTAAAGTGTGCATTTGAAGCTTGGCTCCCTTGACAGTATCTG
>NW_018924807.1:21566-36151 GCF_002207925.1 Prunus avium | reverse complement strand
TCAGGTGTTTTGTGGTCAACAAACTATCCCCTGAAGTATTTGAACAGTTTTTGTTGGGGCCTGCGAAATTTGAGGTTTGTAAATGTGAGACCCTTTGATATTAAAGATTGAGTTATAATTACAAATAAATAAAAATCTAAATTTGCAATCTAGAGAATTTTGTTATTTAAAAATAAATAAAAAAGCAAATAGTAATCAACTAGCCTTTGAAGTGCTAGTGGTTCTCTCTACTTGATTGTAATAAAGTATCTTTGTCGAAAAAAGTACTCTTTGCATAGTATTTTGTTTAATTACCCAAAGAAAGTTATTAATAAGTACATAATCATAATGTGTTCCATGTAAAGATGAATACAATTAACTTTTTTCTTTCCTTCTAGGATGGTTGTAATTTATATGCCCTACATGGACAAAATGCTGGGTCCGAAACTAGAGAAATGATCTTAGATTTCCGTACATTGAACACATTATAGTCATTCTATAATGAGGGTAAATTGATTAGCCGTTAGATTAAATTGGTTAGTTTGATTCAACAGTAAGATAGGACCTCATTAATTAAAAACCTTAGACAAGTTCACTATAGAATTCTTGTATCTTTATATAGATTTCCGTACATTGAACACATTATAGTCATTCTATAATGAGGGTAAATTGATTAGCCGTTAGATTAAATTGGTTAGTTTGATTCAACAGTAAGATAGGACCTCATTAATTAAAAACCTTAGACAAGTTCACTATAGAATTCTTGTATCTTTATAACTTTTGATTTGTATATCTCATGTATTGTGATCCATTTCATTTTTGCAGTTCTCTTGCTTCAAATCTCCAGCCGAGTTTCAATACATGGGAAATCCTCTTTGTGGCCTTTATATCTATAATCGGCTTGCTACTATTTGTATATCTCATTGGAAATTTGCAGGTTGGTGCGCTGAATATCTGTATATAAAAAGTTATCCTTAAGCTTACAGCGATCCTGATATATGTTTATTTATTTTTCTCATTTGAGTACCCATCTATATATATTTATATGTGTCTTTTTTTTTGGGTCAATATGTGTATATATAAATTAGAATCAATGAACTGAACCTCTTGTTGTGAAATAGACCTATGTGCAGTTAGATACTGAAAGGTTAGAGTCGCACAGACGCAAGATGAAAATTGAAACGAAGATGAAAGTAAAGGGCCAAGAAGTAGAATCATGGTTATCTAAAAATGGCATCCCCCTGCATAATATGCCGGAGATCATGGACAAGGTACGACAAGAACTTGAAGAAAACTGGGATATTGATGTGGTTCAGGAAATCCTCTCTGTTCTTACCCCCAAATATATCAAAAGTTGCACCCCGTTCAGAAGGCTGCAGAAGGTAGGTTCAGAAGCTAGTTTATACAATATATATATATATATATGCCTACATATCTGTTTTCAAAGATCCGAACCATCTATATTCTAAGCCTACATTCATGGATCATCATTGTATTTCCAATACGTATTAATGGTTTTTTTTTATATAATATATTTTTGTTATTTCCAATATGTACTAATGTTAAAAATGTGTGTATATATATATATTAGATTTTTAATTGCTGATTATTTTTCTAAAATATTGTATCTGTTTCTAGGTGCCACTACTTAAAGACATGGACGAAGGAGTTTTGAGAGAAATCTCTGAGAAGCTTAAGCCCAAGAAGTACACTCCTGAACAAATCATTATTAAGAAGGATCAAACACTTGAAATGATGTTTTTCATCGTGGACGGACGTGTAACTATTGAAAAGGAAAATTCTCAGTTGCAATTAGGCGCAGGATATCTTTATGGAGAGGAACTTCTAGTTTCGCCGTTGTGGACTTCCTCTGGTGATGCAAAACCCATAAACGAGTCTGTTCGGGCCATTGATGATGTTCAAGCCCTTGTTCTCTCTGCCACAGACATGGCGACCTTGGGCTTTAGTTCCAGGCGGTCTATCAACGATTTGCGCATGGTGGTAACTATTCTTCAGAAAGTAAGCTCCTCTCTATTTAGAAGACGTATATACAATGACGTTACTTATTTGATTTATATAATGTTCTCTTTATGTTTGAGAAATTAATAATGTGTCAAATCCTAGGTGCCAAAACTTGAAACTATGGATAAACAAGTATTGAAAGCAATGTCTCATCATCTTTCTTCGGTTAGCTATAAACGCGACGACTATATTGTTCGAGAGAACCAACCAATAGTCTCTAGGTTCATGTCGCATTTCAGCAATTTTGCCTCTCCCTCAGATGTCCGGTTGACTTGGCTAAAGAAAGTAAGTTGCTCTATCTATATATATATCAAGCAAAGTAATTAGAACTTAATGAAGAAGACACATCCAATTAAAACCATTATATATCATCCTAGCTAGCCAGTACTAACTTTTAGAAGATGCTTTATATTTTTCTTAACTGACAATGTCACATCTATATAATTTTAGGTGGAAATCTTTCAACAAATGGAGGAACAAGTGTTGGAAGCAATATCCAAGTGCCTTAAGCCCATGAACTTCAATGTTGCCAAGCGCCATATTCTTCAAGAGAAAAAACCACTTAAAATGATGTGCTTCGTCATGCGAGGAGTTGTATCAATTGAAAGCGATAGTGCTATGGACGTGAACGTTAAAAAAACCTGTGAAATAGGAAGTTTCTACGGTGAAGAACTTGTACATTGGGTTACAACTTGGGTATCACACAAGCCCTTTCCTGCCAAACTACCTCTATCACCTGGTTCTGCGCTATGCGGCGTGCTTGGTGGTTCTGTCGAAATCCTTGCTCTCAAAGCCGACGACTTGAAGAGTGTAGTCTCTGATCAATTCAGGTCGAAATTCAGCATGGAAACCGCCCTCGCTACAGATTCTGATCAGCCTCGAGAACCATTGACCATCCTAAAGAATGTAAGTTCCTCTGGATGAAGAGAACTAGACCTATAATATATCCTATATATTTTAATCATAATTCTAATTTCTCCTTTGCCTTAAATAAATATGGTCTCCAATAATATCATAGGTGGAAAGCCTTGAGGCTATGGATGAGGAAGTGTTGAAAGAAATATGCGACCATCTTACCAAAAAAACGTATAAAGATGAGTACATTATTCTGAAGGACAAACAAATGGAAATGATGTTCTTCATCGTCGGTGGAGTTGTGTCAGTGACAAACGAGAGCTCGAAACATTACATCAGAGAAGGAGAACGTCCAAATCACAGTGGAGATGAACTTATACAACATTGGATGCGATCTAAATGTACGGAAGCTAACGTTCCTGCCGAATTGCCCCCCTCTCCTTTTAGTTTTTGGGCCATCGGTGAAGTTGAAGTTCTGGTTCTTAAGGCCGAAGACTTGGCAAGGGTTCAGCCTGGTGATCGAATTGGTTAGTATTATTATGTATGTGCAACTAATTATTATTTTTAATATTTTTTTTGGTGAGGTGTGCATATAATAAAGGCATGTGTGTAGTAATAAGATGTTATTTTCCCACCCGCGGCTACACGCATGCTTATGTACATACGTACTTTCGTTGTCTGATTGCTAGTATTTGATGATCTTGGTGCCAGGTTCTTGAAGAAATGGCAAGGAAAGAGTGATGGCACGATTACTTTTCCAAGGACAGGTTTGGTTTGCAATTAAACAAATCTGGTGAAGGCATGTGTGTGTGTATTTTTGTATGCAGCCCCGCCTTAGTTGTGACCTTTGTTGGAAAAGATAGGACGGTGGGGTAATTGGTTGTACATTATTGTGTGGAGATGTTGTGTACGTACTTTCTTTTTTTGACTGAATTTTCCTCTGGGGATTGTTTATTAAAAAAGAATTATTATTTTAAATTTTTGGTCGAAAATCATATCATTAAAAAGAAGCCCAGGAAAAAGGCTAAACAAGGAACAAAAGCTGCTATAAAATTACTAAATATATACCAAGGACAGGTTTGGTTTGCAATTAAACAAATCTGGTGAAGGCATGTGTGTGTGTATTTTTGTATGCAGCCCCGCCTTAGTTGTGACCTTTGTTGGAAAAGATAGGACGGTGGGGTAATTGGTTGTACATTATTGTGTGGAGATGTTGTGTACGTACTTTCTTTTTTTGACTGAATTTTCCTCTGGGGATTGTTTATTAAAAAAGAATTATTATTTTAAATTTTTGGTCGAAAATCATATCATTAAAAAGAAGCCCAGGAAAAAGGCTAAACAAGGAACAAAAGCTGGTATAAAATTACTAAATATATATTTTTTTTAAGAGGGGTATCAAATTACTAATTAGGGAAGAAGACCAGAACTCTAGAAGCCAACTTTAACATTTTTTATTATTTATTTATCCAAGACTTAGGCTTGAATTCCATATGTTTTTCATGAACCTTGCCAAAATCGAAATTCTCATTACATCACTAGCTTGCTAGCTAGCAACAAGACAATCAATTACATCGGCCATCATCGTACGAATTCGACATTAATTTCGATTTGATTTTGCATCCCACTAGAACTAGTAGAATTAAACAATTCATCATGTTAACGTCTGATATGAAGAAGTTGAGCGTTTGAAGGTGACCCAAGCAACTCATCGGTCTCTTTGGGAGATGGAGAGAAATTCAACTTAGCCAGTCCCTTAGCAGCTGAATAATCCCATGCCATAACCTCGAGCTTCTCTCATGGAGGGCCTTTCATCTTGCAACCCTAAACAGCTTTTTGCGAGATCAACCACTTTCTTGGCTGTCTCCAATTTTTCCTCCTTGATTATTTTACCATCAAGCGTGTAGAGTTCCAGAGCCTAGATCTAGTCTCGATGCTAGGTTTAACATATTTTATTAAAGCCTGGAATTAAAAATGTTTTTCATGAGAACTAGAAAGCACTGCAATTTGCCAAAACTAAATTTGTTTTGTGTTGGGAGACGAACGAATCTCGTCAACAAGACTTGGGGACATGACCAGATTCTGTTCTCAATGTTAACATAACTTTATTTTTTAAAATTTTTTTTTATCCAGTCTAGAATTAAAATGTTTTTTCTAATCACCCTCCCTCAGTATTTAATGAAATGCTTGAAATAAATTATAAATAAAATATGAAGTTTGGTGGCAACGATGTAAAAATACATGAATACTACGACCTCTTATATCCTACTAGTCATTTAAATTTGAAATTGGGTTTTACACATAGATTTATAGAATGATTGGTATATGTCTAGGAAATAGAAAATGTAGGGATCTATATTGGACAAGCCCTTTATTATTTTTATGGTACTACTTCGATTAGATAAGCTACTTTATTTTATTTTATTTATTATTTTTAAGGTAGGTAGATTTATTTGATAAAACGAGGTAGATAGATTTTCTGGTTTATTATTTTTAAAGGTATAATAATCAAATAGCAATTTGATTGAAATCCAATTAGCACTATGAAGATTTAATCAAATAGCAATTTGATTGAAATCCAATTAGCACTATGAAGATTTAATCAAATAGCAATTTGGGTGTTCTAGAGATGCACATGCCATGTACTTCTTTATATAGGAAGCACTTCCAAGTACTTTTCAGAAAGCACTTCGATTCCTTAGGAAAATTTAAATATTTTTATAATAAAAACGCTTATGAGCAGAAGTGCTTCCTAAAGAAGCAGTCCCAAACGAGCCCATAGTCTTTGTTTAAAACTATAAGTTTGGCAAGATAATTGTATCTCCAATCAGACGTGCTTGCTAGAAGTTCTTTTCTCTTTTCATATTGCTAGACATCTCTATATTTTATTAAGAGTTGGATAGGGAGATTATGGTTGAAGTTGAAGTTTTTAACTTCTCTAAATTTTAGTTAAGAAGCTCGTTTAAGGAGCTCTTTGGAGATGCTCTCTAATACATATATATGAATGTGTTGTACCGTATGTAAACTTGAATTGGATCAGTTCTTAGATTCGGTACGTTTGCAAACTAGAATTAGATACACGTCCTCCTCACATTACGACCCACGTTAACTAAGTTGACTCAAATTGAAACAAACAAGCTAATATTTGTTAATCAATGGAAAGAGGTTTTGTGAAAAATTTAAAACCTCATAGAATTTTGTGACAGAGATTAGTGCATTTAGCGCACCGAAAATGGCACTAGGTGTTGGTGTAAAAAAACTCTGCAAAATTAACTAATGGTAATAAACTATTTGCTTAGGTTGGAAAGACGAAGGAATTTATTACAAAAAGATACTTGGTGACCAGACTAGAAGTTAAGAATGTTTCCATGACAAGAGTTAAGAATGTTTGTTTACGACAACTAGCGATTTATTAGTACTGCATTCCAACAACTTGCCAAGATGTTGATAATTAAGAAAAAAGACACTTGTCTAATGAAATTTTAATCAATATAAATATAAACTATATACATAAAATGTGGACTGCATATATATCTGTGTACGAACGATGTGTTGTGTACTTTAAGGTTCTCCTGAATCGATTTGATTCAGAAGGCTCTCTTGAATCAATCTTCACGTGACGACCCACACGTTACAATGTACAAACGGCAACATGAAGATTGATATAATTTGGGTGTTTACACGTGATTTATTACTTGAGGAATCACTTTTGCCTCTCTAAAGTTGGCCAATCTTGCCCTGTAATTCTTATCTAATAGTATTCTTTTCGAATTCACATTTAGATGTACGATTGATTTATTCTTGGAAGTAGAGGAGGAGGAGTGCAAGTATTCTAGTGCTGCTGAGATTTCTACTGCTATCTTCATTCGCATTTGGAATGAGAGTGTTGATGACCCTTCGCTTTTTCCATGAATATGCTCGTAAAGAGTGCCATTGTTGATGAACTCGCAAACTAGGATTTCTCCTCCCAGATCTGCACAATAACCTAAGAGCCTCACAATATGTCTGTGTTTAATCTGAGAAAGAATAGTCACCTCTTTAACAAAGATTTCAGAGACAATTCTACTAGGTACGTCTAACTTGAACTTCTTTATGGACACCACGCTTTTATCTTGTAGAACTCCTCTGTAAACTATTCCTTTGCCTCCTCTACCAATGATTCTACCGTCATAGAAATAATCTGTCGCCCTAGAAATTTCTCGTGCAGAAAACTTTCTGGGTGCTAACTTGGAAGGTGCATTATTATTATGTATAGCCAATATGTGTTGTGATGTTGCAATGCGTTTTAGCAACTCAATTATCTTGCACATACTAAGTATCAAAAGAATTCCAACCAGTATAATAAAGAAGCTTATACAGATACCTGCAAAAGGGGAATACACACAAACTCACACTCACACACAGATACCTGCTAATCATATGCAATTAAGTAGCTAACTTGTAAGTGGTACATACCCAATGAAATTTTCATGGAAGTGTTCATGCTTTTGACGAAACCCGTCAAGCCGGCCGGCATTTTGTTTCTGTACCCTTTTCCAGATCCAGAGTAAATTAACCCACCTTCCATTGTTGTAGGGCCTTGAAGCGAAGATCAAAGTTTATCTTTTGGTTAATAATAGGAGCGAAGACAAGCACAAAAGATTAGTGACTTTTTATGCGATAATTATTATTAATTACTAGCCTCTTGGGCAAGGTAATCGATTTTTTATTTTTTTATTTTTCCATATACTTTTGTTAACAGTAATATCATGTCTCTTGGGCAGGGCTCCAATATCTTTAATAACTGCATGTGACTCCATCATCCTATGCCAACACGCAAAACCTCAAACTTTGGATGACTCTATGACTGGTAGCTAGGGCTTCAAGGAGCATCCCAATATTTGATCATAACATCAAGACAAAACTTAAGTATTGGTTTTGTTTTTTGGGTTAACTACCAAAAACCCCCCAAATTGTGGGGTTATTTTTAAATACATACCCATTTTGTAAGACATTTCAACTTCATACTCAAACTTCCAAAAACTCCAACCCCGACTTACCCAGCCAATACCAGCTGACCCACACAACTACCCTGGCTGCACAAAACAACCAACCAAACCACCACTAAACTCTGCTCCCACTGCAGCGCACCCATGGATATAGGGAACATGAGGAGCCGCATCGTCTTGGCTGGAAATTCTGGGGGCATATCGTTGTCTATTGGAAATTCTGGGGCCATAGCGTGTCAAAAGTGGGACCTATTTTTTAATGATATGGACTTTCACGCGGACCAAAAATGTCTTATAAGATGGGTATGATCATCTTGGAAGTGACCTCATAGTTTGGGGTTTTTTCTATAGTTGACCCTTGGTTTTTTTCATAAAATTTACTGACCTTAATTTCTCTTAGTAGGAGATGTCAAATACCAAACATCACATTTTAATTTGATGGCTAATGTGGCAATTTGATATCTTAGAGCATCTCCAACCGATATGTCAAAAGTGCCACATAGATATTTAACGGCTAGAAATAACATCTCACATTACTCCAACTGAATTGTCAAAGCTGATGTGGAATGAAGGAGCAAGATGTCAAATGAATATTTTATTATTGTTTAAAGACAACTGGCTGTAACTTTCATTTATTATTTTCCTTTTTTATTTTTTTTCCTTTTTCCTCTTTCCAGTTTATTCCTACCGTTGAACAATTATTTTTAAACGCACAACCATTTCCTCCTATCGTACATATATTTTTTGTTTATCACCTCTTTCATTTCATTTTCGTCAAAAGCTATATATATATATATATATATATATATATATATATATATATATATATATATATATATATATATATATATATATATATATATATATATATATATATATATATATATATATATATATATATATATATATATATATATATATATATATATATATATATATATATATATATATATATATATATATATATATATATATATATATATATATATATATATATATATATATATATATATATATATATATATATATATATATATATATATATATATATATATATATATATATATATATATATATATATATATATATATATATATATATATATATATATATATATATATATATATATATATATATATATATATATATATATATATATATATATATATATATATATCCATCAAATTTAAATTTGATGTTTGGTATTTGACATCTCCCTTGGAGATGCTCTTACACAGCTTTACACTCCACCCAATATGTCAAATTAAATTATTATTTTATTACATTTTAGTGTTGATTTATTTTTAATTAAAAAGAAAAGAAAAAAATAATAATAATAAAATATTCATTTGACATCTTGGTTTTGGGATGTCAAAAATAACATCTTGACCTCCATCCTTCATTCCACATCAACTTTAACACATCGGTTGGAGTGATGTGAGATGTTATTTCTAGCTGTTAAATGTTTATGTGACACTTTTGACACATCGATTGGAGATACTCTTAGCTGCTTGATTGATCACTCCATTCCTTAAATCAATAAAGATTTATTGAGAGAGAGAGAGAGAGAGAGAGAGAGAGAGTGAGTGAGTTGAGTTGAGTTCTAGATTTGGTTTCAGTTAATTCAAAGGGTAATTACTCTGCTGGATCTTCATCTGCAATGCAAATATCCAGAATGCTAGCCAGGCTCAGTTTCAGCCAACCCTAGCCTAAGCCAATCCCCCACCTCTCTTGCTCCACATTGTAGAGTAGAAAACCTCCGAATCATGACGAGTATTTTCTTGAACAATTATCCGTTGTAAGGCATATGCCGAAAACAGGACTTCAGGTCTATTATTTAGGAAGGAAATAGTCGAGGGGATACAATATTATATCTAAATAAGTTTGAGTTATGGCTAACCTCGAACTAACTTTAGCTGTAGAGGAAGAAGAAGAAGATGAAGAAACTTCACTTGTGCAGGACTCGGATGAAGAAGAGCAAGTTACTGACAGGTTTCTTCTTTAATTTCCAACGACATTTTCTTTTGTTTTCTCTGTTCACAGCATGAACAGAGTTTCCAAGATTAGTCATGCTATAGCTTCCACGAATGGCTGGCTCCTTAATTAACTGTTTGTTTCTAATTTCTTCCATTTGATAGGTGTACTCTTACATGGTCATCAATGTTGACAATCCTTTGTTTGGGATGCTTTTCGGCAGTGGCAATAATTCCTGCAGTTTTTATTAATATTACAGGGTTACTAATAGAGATAACTGTTAAACTTATTTATTACCTTATAATGGAAATTCCTGGAGGCATATATTTTCTGTTCCAACGGATGAACTGGAGAAAGATATTTGTAATATCATGTGTGATTTCTGTTATTGTCGACCCATTGTTCCTCTACATTCCTATCATCAACCAGGATCTCAAGTGCATCGACATGGACAAAGCATTGAATAAGACAGCTTTTGCTTTGAGAGCAGTCGCAGATTTCTCTTACTTTGTCAACTTACTTGTTCGACTTAAAATATGTGAGAAACTTTTCGCCTCAAATTTATTAATTCCATTTCAGAAACTTTAATTTTTATTGATGCATGAAACTTCTTTTTTCTCAACAATAGCAAAGACCATTTGGCAGTCATGCATCCTAATTGACATTTTAGCTCTTCTTCCACTTCCACAGGTAATTAAGAGAATCCTTTTCATATCCTTCTCACTCACACTAACTAATTAATTTGATTTGACTGCTGGTATAACTTAAACATTGTATTTTGTCACTCACAGGTGGTAATTATCCTTTTCTTTTCTAAAGCGAAGGGCTGGAGATCTTTGAACATACCGATGCTTATGAATTCTCTTGCTATGGTGCAATATGTGCCACGGATTCTTCGAATTTACTTCTCATGTAAGGAACTTAAAGAGAGTTTCAATGAACATATTGGACTATGGATTAAAAGTGTACTCAATTTCCTTATGTACATCCTTGCTAGTCATGTAAGTTTCAGTCTCTTCATCGTAATTTATGTAAAGGTTGATGCATCATTTTTCTTTTTTATTTCTTGATCAAAAGCTTAGGTTCTTAAATGAATCAACCTTACAGGTCCAGATACCGAAGTATATATATTTGACAATTCATTCTAATGAACTATAATTTGTCAATTCTTTAGGTACTCGGAGCTTTTTGGTACTTTTTTGCTATTCAAAGAATGAAGACTTGCTGGCAACTTGCATGTCGAACTGAAATTGGATGTGAACCTCATAGTTTTATTTGTGATGACCTGTTCAGAAATACCACATTTCTAAATGACTTATGTCCAATAAACCCACAAAATGAAACGCTCTTTGATTTTGGTATATTTGTTGACGTCCTTAAATCTGGTATATCCAAGTCAACAAATCATCCACAAAAATTCTCCAATTGTTTCTGGTGGGGCTTGCGAAATTTGAGGTTTGTACATTTGAAGCTCATTGGTCTTGCATATATCTTGCCATAGCTTATACTCACAAATAAAATACACTAAACTTTTCTGTTAAAAATTTCAACTGTCATTTCAAAACTCTGTTTTTCCCCAGATTCTAATTCTCTGTCTTGCTTGTGCCCAGTGTATACATAGCATCTGGTCTGAGTTCTTAATCATGAACACATTGAATTTAAAAGCAGAGATTTGTATCTTATATTTGCGATCCATATTCATATTTTCAGCTCTCTTGGTTCGAACCTCCAGCCCAGTATCACTACATGGGAGAACCTCTTTGCGGCTTTTGTTTCTATTATTGGCCTGCTACTATTTATATATCTCATTGGAAATTTGCAGGTTGGTGTCAAGTATTTATATCTTAATTTTTCTTTAATTAATCTAACAAAGCTCCTCATCTTTGTTCTCATTTGAGCATCCATGCTAGTGTTGGAGGGACAAATCACTCATTGCCATTTTTCACTTTGGTCTGAATATAATTTATTGCTAGTTACTTTGTCAAAAGGAGGAGAAATGTTTTAGCGTTATAGACATATGGTCACTGTTATGTGGTAATACTAATCCACATGTTACAATATGAATGAATTAGTAAGATTACGTGGCGGTGCCGAAGGCAAGCTGTGAAGGTCCCTTTTTCCGAAAAATTTCATCTCCTATTGTTCATCATAGACTAAGGTCCACTTTAATATGTTTTCTTTCCTAGCTGAACAAGCCTGAAACTCTAACTTCTAGGTTCAGTTCATTACCCTCATATAACAACATTATATGTACATTATGCATTATTAGCTCGTAGTAACGTTACTTATAAATATTAGAATAAATACTCACGAACTGAACGTAGCTATGTTGTCTTGGATTAATAGATGTACATGCAGTTCGACGCTGCAAGAGAAGAGGCAAGTAAAGAACGTGTTAATCAAGAGATGAAAACAGAACGGAGGTTGAAAGAGAAAGATAGAGAGATAGCATTCTGGTTATCTGAGAATGTCAACATCCCTCAAAATGAGAAGGAAAAGGTAAAGTCACAGATCATGAGAACGGTGAAACACGAACTTGAGGAACTCAGGGGTGGTGACGTGGAGGAGATCCTCTCTATTCTTCCCTCTGAACTTCAAAGCTATCTCAATTCCCATATGATGTGGAAAAAGTTACAGAGAGTAAGTTCCTATGTGATGCATGCTATCTTGCTAAATTAATTTAATTTTCCTCGCATTATCTTTTCTTACATGCATATATGTATATATCTATTGAATTAATTTACGCAGGTTCCAAAGCTTGACTCACTGGATGAACAAGTATTGAAAGCGATCTGGAAGCATTCTAAGACTGTGAAATATGCTGCAAAGACCGATATTATTAAAGCGAATGAACCGATTGATAAGATGTTCTTCATCATAGAAGGAATTGTAAAGATTGAAAGTAGCAAGGATCTTTCTTCTGCGCAGCTTGAAGCAGGAGGTTTCTTTGGAGAAGAACTTGTAGATTGGGCAACAATTGCTGTATTTCCTAACTTATTACCCTTGTCGACCAGTAGCGCCAAGGCCACCAAAGATGTCAAAGCCCGTGTTCTCCTGGCCAGCGACTTGTGTGATGTAGTCAGTCTTTTCCGGGACCATTTCCGTAAGAGGAAGCGCCCCCCACCCGACCTCGTTGGGTTTAACTGCACACCGGCACCTCCCCCACCTCACCGGACAGTGTCAGGTTTAGCTGCCTATAGACGTTGGTAAATCTGCGCCCTACTCTGCACTAATCACATATTGAACCAGCTCATGTAAATAAATCCTTTTCCTGTTTTTTCTGTTGCATTAATAATGCACCAAAAATTCTACCGTATAACAAGCAGACGATGGACAAAAGCAACATTATTTGCAGAAATTCTAAAGTAGCCTTGTCTCCCTAGGTTTTTGACTCCGCTGAAGAACGTTAAAGTCACTACAATATTTGTTGGCTGTATATGATAGCTGAAGCCAACTGGAATTGTTGAGCTGGCAGTGGTTAGTTCAGTTGCTGACCAACGTGTATAGTTAGTTAGTTAGTTTCTAATATTGTTAGATGGTTAGGCTGTTAAGCAACAGTTTGAGAAGTTCGTTAAGAGCTTAAGAACAAGTGTATAAATACTCTAAGAAACCTTGTAAGGACTTATAAGGATCGCATTATTAGAACTTGAGCGTCTAACTTAAAACTAATTGGCAAGATCTTTTAAACGCTATTGCAAAACTTCCATCCTCCAATGCGGGACACTATCAACATACATGATGCTATTCTCCATTATTATTATTTAGTCAATCAACAATTGCATGTTGCACATGAAATTTATTATATATTTCTAGTCACATGATGTAACTAGGACGATGAATGCAGATTACGTTTCCAATCTTATTTGCCCTTTGTCTTCTTTTGTGTACCTAGGATTCGTAAGATGTCTGCCAATAGTTTCCTAGTCGCCCACATTCATGGAAGTCTAAATAGATATGGTTTTTGACATAATTGCACAATATCAACACTAGAAAATCAAAATCCGGACTCATACATTTATGACCAAACATTCAAAAGATAATAATTTGACACACTTTTCGTTAGGAACAAACCAATCAATTATCGGCTTCAACACTAATTTGGATTTGATTTAGCATGCCGCTGTGGTATGCCCCTGCACTTGCTAAAACATAGAGAATATTGAGAGTAGAGAGTGGAAAGTGTAGAGAGAATGAGAGTTGTAGAATATTTTCTGATTTTCACTTATGTTTCATTACTTATAATCAACACATATATATACAAGTTCCTAAGACATTAGTCAAGACCCCAAGTTAGGCAACCAACCAAGTTAGGCAACCAAACTAATTAGGCAACCAAACTAGTCAAGCCCCCCAAATATTGTAGGTGCCAAACATTAATTGACTACATAATTAACACATTAATTTACTACATAATTAACACATTAATTGACTAAACATTGTAGGCTACCAACCATTGTAGGTGCCAAACTAATCCTCATTAATTGACTATTGCTAACACTCCCCCTCAAGTTGGTGCATAGATATCATCAATGACCAACTTG
Source organism: Prunus avium (assembly GCF_002207925.1). Next base: position 21,795 of record NW_018924807.1, on the reverse strand, counting down.
CCAAAAGAGAGACTGTCGTTATTAATATTTCCGCATCAAGCTTCTTCTTAATAGAATGTCGATCCACTTCAACATGCCCCCTCACGTGGGACCACTACATGGTGGGCCACACGTGGAGCAAAGGCCACATCGAAGTTAATCATTTCGGTCTGTCGGTGGCAACACCAAATCCAAGTGCAGCCGGTTGGTCGGTAGATCACATAAACCATGCGAACAAGGCAAAGGCAAA
>NW_018924807.1:0-21497 GCF_002207925.1 Prunus avium | reverse complement strand
GCAGTAGTGTAGCTCGGCATGACAGAGACAAGGCCGAGTAGGAAAAGGCTCAGCGAGCGGTGACGAGGCTCGCGGAGGAAAGGAAATGGCTCGGTGAGCGATGACGAGGCTCACGGAGGAAAGAGATCATGGTGATCAAGGAACGTACTGCCCATAGGAAACAAATTAGGCCATCGTGGCCAAGGGACTTATTGCCCATACAGATAAAAGAGAGGAAATTTAATGGAAACAAGAGAATTTACAGCAACATGAAAAAACGCCAACGACTCTCAATTTGATAGAGGATCTTAAGGATTAGCCATAGGCTCTGATACCATGCTAAAACATAGAGAATATTGAGAGTAGAGAGTGGAAAGTGTAGAGAGAATGAGAGTTGTAGAATATTTTCTGATTTTCACTTATGTTTCATTACTTATAATCAACACATATATATACAAGTTCCTAAGACATTAGTCAAGACCCCAAGTTAGGCAACCAACCAAGTTAGGCAACCAAACTAATTAGGCAACCAAACTAGTCAAGCCCCCCAAATATTGTAGGTGCCAAACATTAATTGACTACATAATTAACACATTAATTTACTACATAATTAACACATTAATTGACTAAACATTGTAGGCTACCAACCATTGTAGGTGCCAAACTAATCCTCATTAATTGACTATTGCTAACAGCACTGCTGTCATATAACTCTGCAGCGGTTACAATCCCACAAGAACCAAAAAATTCATCAAATCCACGTCTAACCTCAAGAACTTGAGCTTGTGAAGGTGAACCAAGCAAGTTGTCAGTTTTTTTGGGAGATTGAGAAAAATTCAACTTAGCCATTCCCGTAGCAGCTGAATAATGCCATTCCATAAATCGCAATACCTCAAGCTTCGTGGCTACTTCTTTCATGGAAGGCCTTTCATTTCGTGACCCTAAACAGCGTTTTGCCAGACCAGCAACTTTTTTGGCTGTCCCAAGATTTTCCCCCTTGATTATTTCACCATCAAGAATTTGATCCAAGCGACTCTCTTCCACCGAGCGAAGAAAGAAGCTTGCAAGGTGTTTGTCTGCCTCATGCCTCTCTTCACAAAACGCCTTCTGGCTTGTTACTAGCTCCACTAGGACAACGCCAAAGCTATAGATGTCATTCTTTTCTGACAACGTGTTTGTACTTTCAGGGTCTAAGTATCCGGATAAGCCTCGCACGGTACCTTCTACATGAGTTTTACCATGAAGAATTCTTGCATTTCTAAAGTAGGCCAATCTTGCCGTGTAATTCTCATCCAATAGTATTCTTTTCGAATTCACGTTTAGATGTATGATTGGTGAATTGGAAGTGGAGGAGGAGTGCATGTATGCTAGCGCCGCAGCGATTTCTGCTGCTATCTTCATTCGTAGTTCGAATGAGAGTGTTGACGATCCTTCGTTTTTTTCGTGAATGTGCTTGTAAAGAGTGTCATTGTTGATGAAATCGTAAACCAAGGTTTGTTGTCTCGAATCAATACAGTAACCTAAGAGCCTCACCACATGCCTGTGGTTGATCCGAGAAAGAAAACTTACGTCTATAACAAACTTGTTACGGGTAGATTCTTCGGACTTGAACTTCTTTACGGCAACCACTCTCTCATCTGATAGAATTCCTTTGTACACTTTTCCATGCTCTCCGGTAGCAATGATTCTGCCATCATCGTAATTGGATGTGGCCTCTTCCAGCTCTTCTTCAGTAAACTTTCTGGTTGCTAACTTAACAGATCCATTATATTTAACCAATTCCTTTTCTAATTGCGCATTTGCAAAGTAATCTTTTATCTGTTTTACATACCCTGATATTTTCAGGGCTATGCAATGTCTCAAAAGCAGTCCAACCAGCAAAACAAAGAAGCTTATACTGAAACCTGCACGTAATTGAAAACCGGCCACAAACATTTGAGGCTTTTTTTTACAATTTATTTATGTGTTGAGTGTGAAGTAGCTAGTACATATAGTATATATACGTACCCAGTGAAATTTTCAGAGGAGTCATGTTCTTTGATGTAATTTCCAGGTAAATTTAGGCACGTTCCAATATTGCCGGGTTCGAAGCCTTGCACTGATCAGCGATATCTGGCAAGTGACGCAAAATTACAACCCAGTAATCCCACAAAATTAGCTAGAGCTGCACAATAAGCACCTCTTAGTTCCTCCTAAATAGCGAGAGGAATTAATGGTATCCGTTTAATTTATTAATTACTGCTTAGTTAGTTATGAGGAAAGAAAAGCATGCTAACCTGAATAGAGACATATGCAGGGAAGAAGACTGGCATGCGTGGCTCATGGCTTCACTGGGAAATGCCTTCTTCTTCTGTCTGCTCCAATGTTTCGTCTATCAATTATTTCCTTCAGATGCAGGGGAACATATCTCACGTGGTGTAAAATTACAATAATGCACTGCCCTATAAGCCCACTTGGAAATAAAATATATCACTAAGCGAAGGATCAAAGTCTTTTTATTTTTTGGTAAAGAGGAGCAAAGTCAAGCGCAAGCAGAAAGATAATTAAAGGCTCTGATTAGTCTTTCTTTATTTATGCGAGATTAGTCTTTCTTTATTTTGGCAAAAATTTCTCTTACATTTGAATATTATTAGAGAAAGACTTGAAACAAGACTAATTATGATTAGAGAAAGACTTGAGACAAGACTTATATAATATTAGAGAAAGACTTAAGAATATTATTAATCACCGCAATTTAAAGATTCATAAGAGCAATTCCAGCAGCAAGGCTGGGGCGCGGGCTGGGGGGTTTTGGGCCAAAAAAGCGATTCCATCAACAGAGGCTGGCCCAGGCAACAGGTGGACCCCAGCAGACTGGGCTGGCCCATGGGGGAGGCTGGCCCGAGTTTTGGATGACATCAGCGCGATACAGTGCTGCCCATAGCTAGTAGCCACGTGGCGTCGTCTGGGCTCTCCGATTGGATTTTTTCCTCCAATCCAACGACAGCGAATTTTTGTGCAATAAAATAATTATAAAAAAAACCCAAAAATTAATGAATTTTTTTTCTATAAATACCAACCAATACTCTTCACTTTTAACACCAAATCCTCATACATTTTCGTCTCCTTCAACTATTATTCACTTTCTATAATATTTTTTTCACTTTCAAGTTTTATTTTTCCGAAATCTTATCCGATTTTTTTTTCTGATTATGAGATATGAATTTTATAATAAAGATTGACACGTACGAACCCAAAACTCTAATTCGAAAATATTATCCAAATTAATTGTTTAGGTAAACAAATTTGTGAAAAAAAATAAAAAAAATGCATAGTGTTTGCCTTTTGCCATGGCAACTGCTGGAAACACACATTGCTTTTTGCAAGGGCAGTCACTATTCACGTGAATAGTAGCTGCCCTAGGGCAAGGGGCTAACTGCTGGAAGTGCGCTAAGGAGAAAGATAATCAATGGCTCTAATTATTTCACATGCCCAGCGAGATTGCCAAATCGAGATTAGTCTTTCTTTATTTATGCGAGATTAGTCTTTCTTTATTTAGGCAAAAATTTCTCTCAGACTTGAATATTATTAGAGACAGACTTGAGACAAGATTAATTATGATTAGAGAAAGACTTGAGACAAGACTTATATAATATTAGAGAAAGACTTGAGACAAGACTAATTATGATTAGAGAAAGACTTGAGACAAGACTTATATAATATTAGAGAGACTTAAGAATATTATTAATCACCGCAATTTAAAGATTCATAACTTTTCAATATGAAATCTTCATTTATATTATAGTAAGAGCACATGATAAAATCTAGTCTAATCGCCTACTAGGCCTACAAATGTGTTTACCATACTTCAACTTGAATTGAGTTCTTTCCAGATTTGGTCTTAAATTAAGGGGGATTTAGTGCATCTTCATTTGCAAATTCCCGAGCCTTATTCAAACCTGAAGCCCCCGAATTCATGCCCCATTGTAGAAACCCTCCTTAGTCCTATTTTTGGTTATATCCTTGAACAAAAACAGGAATTCAGGTCTCTTAGTAAATAAGTTTGAGTTATGGCTAACCCTGAAGTAACTTTAGTTGTGGAGAACCCAGAAGAGAAAGCTGAAGTAACTTCACTTGTGGAGAAATCCGAAGAAAAAGCTGAAGTAATTCCACTTGTGGAGAAATCGGAAGAGAAAACTAAAGTTACTTCACTTGTGGAGAACCCGGATGTAGAGCAAGGTATTGCAAGGTTAGTTCTTTAATTTCTCCAGGCAGGCATAAAAAATAGATCGATCGAACAATGAATTTGTATGTTCAGTGGCTGTTCAAACTAATCCATGCATGCATAAAACTAATCCATCTCTATTTTCAATGAAACATTGCTTTGTATTGTCTTCCAGAAAGTCAGATTCAAATTCAAAAAGCACATCATCAATGTCGGAAAATAGCAAAGGAACAATCCTTTGTGTTGGATGCTGTATAATAGTGGGACTTGTTGTAGCTATTTTTGCTCTTATAACGGGAGCAATAGAGTCGATTTTTTTACTTATGGAATTGCCGTTCCACTGGATTTATCCAAAGTGGAAAAAGATATTTGTAATATCATGTGTGTTTGCTGTTTTACTGGATCCACTGTTCCTCTACATTCCCATCATCAAGGAGGACATGAAGTGCATACAGATGGACAAAAGGTTGAACAAGACGGCGTTTGCACTACGATCGGTCACAGATTTCTCTTACTTCGTCGACATTATTGTTCAATTTTATGAATGTGAGAACTTTTGGCTTCAGTTGATTAAATTCATTTCAGAAAACTACTCCAACTTTAAATTCTTATATGGAACTTTGTTTTTCCCAACAATAGTTCAGACGATTTGGCTTTCATACATACTAATTGACATTTTAGCTATTCTTCCACTCCCACAGGTAATCTCTCTCTCTTTCTCTCTCTCTCTCTCTCTCTCTCTCTCTCTCTCTCAATATATATATCTTAATTGATTTAATTTTCCTTACGGTAATTTGAATTGACTGCTGGTATTGTCCCCAGGTAGTAATTCTCATTTTATTTTCTAAAGGGAGGGGATCTTTGAACACAAGGAAGCTTATGAACTCCCTTGCTCTGTTGCAATACGTGCCACGGGTGCTTCGAATCTACTTCTCATGTAAGGAACTTAAAGGGAGTCCAGATGGAAATATTAAACTATGGATTAAAGGTGTACTCAATTTCTTTTTGTACATCCTTGCTAGTCATGTAAGTTTCACTCTCATCTCACCATATCATCAAATTCTTCTTGTTTGATTTATAGCTTATGTTCTTATCTAAATGAACCAACTTGATAATGGTGGAAACTCATGCATCATGATGACAATACAAAATTTGACAGTAATTACCATGTTTTCACATTTTTTAGGATTTTCTTTACAGTTCGATTTAATTAACTAACTTGTTGATTCTTCAGGTACTTGGGGCCTTTTGGTACTTTTTTGCTATTCAACGAATGACAACTTGCTGGAAAATTGCATGTCGAACAGGCAATAGATGTGAATCTAATACTAATTTTGTCTGCGAGGATAATCAGTTCAGAAATACCACACTTTTAAATGACTTATGCCCCATAAATTCACCAAATGTAACGCTCTTTGATTTTGGTATATTTGTTGATGTCCTTCAATCTGGTATATCGGAGTCAACAAATCATCCACAAAAGTTCTCCAACTGTTTTTGGTGGGGTCTGCGCAATTTGAGGTTTGTACATATGAAATCCCTTGATCTTACGTCCAAATTTGTCTCTTATATTTGCTCCTTTTCATTTTTTTTCAGTTCTCTTGGCTCAAACCTCCAGCCTAGTATCAGTACATGGGAAAACCTCTTTGCGGCTTTTATTTCTGTAATTGGCTTGCTACTATTTTTATATCTTATTGGAAATTTGCAGGTTGGTGCTAAAAACTTGTCTTTAAGCTTAATCTCCTCGATAATGAACTGAGCCTTAATTAGCTGTTGTTTTGGATTAATAGACATACATGCAGTCAGACGCTGCAAGAGTAGAGGCACGCAAGCACAAGATTAAATTTGAAAAGAAGTTGGACAAGAAAGGAACCGAGATAGAAAAATGGTTATCCAAGAATGTCATCATCCCTGAAAGTGCCAAGGATAATTTAAAGTCGAAGATCATGAAAAAGGTCAAGCAAGAACTTGAGCAAGACAGGGATGTCGACGTGGAGAAGATCCTCTCCATTCTTCCCTCCGAACTTCAAACCTATATCAATTCTCGTATGATATGGAAAAAGCTCAAGGCAGTAAGTCTCCAGATTTTATCTTCTTCTTTTTATTCTTTTTTCATTGTATGGTTAAATTTAAATGTGTTTAATTAATGTATAGGTGCCAAAGCTTCAGTCTATGGATGAAGAAGTGTTAAAAGCAATGTCCAAGCATATGACACTTAAGAAATATGCTGCAAATAGCTACATTATAAAAGAGAATGAACCACTTGGAATGATGTTGTTGATCGTGGACGGAGTTGTAAAGGTTGAAAGTAGCAGTAGCAGCAATGAAGTTTCTAGTAGGTTGCTAGAAACAGGGCATTTCTATGGAGAAGAACTTCTGGATTGGGTAAAGGTTTCTTTGTTTCCTTCCTTGTTACCCCTTTCCACCAGTGCCGCTCTGGCCGTCAATGATGTGGAAGCCCGCCTTCTCATGGCCAGCGACTTGTGTGCCGTAGCCGCTTTTTACTGTGAGCATTTCAGTGAGAGCACTTTCAGGCCCCCGCCAGTCGATGTTCGGTTTAACCGCCTAGGTCTTGCTAATCTGCCATATGAATCTACACTGCATATTCAAGGGTAGCTGAATAACAAGATTTTTGGGATCATTCCTGTAAAAATCACTTATGCTCGTAGGCGCTTTTATTAGTATGTAATTATGTGCTTCGTGAAAGAGAAGTTAGCATGTGCTTCTCCTTTTAAATTTTCTGCAAAAAGCTTTCAAATTTTGTTTTTAATTGTCTAAAAGCATTTTTAGGCATGTCAAAAAGAAGTTATAAACAAATCATATAAAGAATTTGAACTTTCATAATAAAAGATGTATATATGCAGAAAAGTTGGATGCGGAGATTGTGTCCTTCCCTTTTATTCGTTCTGAGTATCAATTAGCTGATGTTCTTACAAAAGCTGTTTCTACAAGTATCTTTCTCAACTCGCTTGACAAGTTGGGCATGCGTGACGTCTTTGCTTCAACTTGAGAGGGAGTGTTAGCGAGATATCCCTATTCTATTATGATATTATTTTATTTATTTCCTTTTGTATAAATATTATATAATTAGGATACTACTTGTTTTCCTAGTTTAACTCTACTAGGGTTTGTAACCTTGTATTATAAATACCTACTTTCGGAGAATGAAATACATCTGAAAATATTCTACCATATTGTTTGACTCCTTTGTGTATATATATTATATTATATTAAGTGTTTTCTATGAACATTCCAACTAAAAATGTTAAAATTTGGACACACTGACGCAAATGTTGGCGGGTAGCTCCCTACCAAGTTCGTCGTCAGCGAGTGAGTGGAAGATCTCTTTGCTTCACGTGGGTGCTCGGCTTTCTCGTGGGGCTCGCTTGGGTTTTGGTTTTTTTTCCGTCAATGGGCTTGAAACTTAGGTGCCCCAAAACAGGGCCATTGGACATGGTTTTTAGGCTTCAGTGTGTAAGTGCTAAGTCCGTGATGGTTGTTGAGGTCAATAAATTGTTTTTAAAATAAATGTCACTAGATCAATTTCCAAAATAATGAAGTAAAATTCGTAACCAAACAAAAAAATTGAAGTAAAATTGTTTTCAAAATGAAAGTCAAGAAATTTGTTTGAATTTTCGGATGCAATTGCAATTATGATGTTTTAGTCAAATAACAATTGGCATGCTACAAATTTTCTGGGGAGTCATTGTTGAGGTCTTTGTTGAGGTCTTTGTTAATTACAAATTTTCTGGTCTTTCATTTGTGTTTTTAGAATCACTAGTGGGAAGTCAATTGGGTCTAGTCCGGTGGAAAATGACCTTGCCTTTCAGATAAGATGTCTCAAATTCGAATCCCCGTGGCATCGTTTTTGTATTAATTTTTGTTGTGTTAGGTTTACATATTTTTCCCAAAGAAATGAATCTAAAAGTTTTGAAATTCCAAAAAGAAAGGAATTCATTAAATATAAACCGTTGGATCATAAAGTACAATTAATCCCAAGGGAGATTCCAAAAACATCACTTTATTTCACAGACATAAACGACAAACACACCACATTGAAATTTTGTGGACTTTAGGATGAATTGTCAGCCGTAGATTCTTTTCCGAGTTATTTAGCACTAGATTACTACTACTCATACGGGGCCCATCAACTGATTTTTGGGCGACTAAATCCTACTTGCGCTCCTACTTGCGCGTCTCCGCTGGGATGCCCCAAACTTTGGCAGCCTCTCTCTCCTTCCTCCTCCACAAGCGGGGCCAACTCCTGCACATCTTAATAAAAGATATGCAAATACCCGGTAAACAAATTTTCTTTATATTTTTTTGCATCTCCGGCCAGTTTTCTAAATTTACAAGCATTTACACCTCTGCATTGAAGGTGTTGCCGGCAGCTCCAGGTGTAAATCTGGCATACACCTCCCTTTACACCCCACCATTAATTGGATGCAGATGCTCTCACTATGTTCGCCCGCTAGATATGATATTATGTTCCACACCACACTCTTAATATTGCTTGGAATGATTGGCCCTTGAGTTTGGGGGTATTCTTGACCTGTAAAAGGCAAGTCATTTCAAAAAATCATGTTAGTCGTCGTTATTAGCAAAACTTGTGTATCACGTGAATGTTATTATTTACCGTAAAATTGCTTTCAAAATGAAAGCCTATGAGTTTGTTTTGTTCTTCTACTCGGATTCCTTGGTATTAATATGCATGTATAGGAAGAGTTTTAATTTAAAGTTGGTAAATAAACTAAATTTGATCTTAAAAAGAAAAGGACTTGGGGACAAAGACTATAAAAAGTCTACATAGGTGAATTCATTTTAACTCCTCTTTTCTTTGCCAATTCCAAGCCCAGTATTAAAAGTTGCTTTTGAATTATGACAACCAACTTTTCACCCACCAACTGAGTTTCTACATTAGAATTATTGCACAAGTAATTGTTTTTGTTGCCAAAAAAACACAAAAACAAAGAATTAACTTCTACTAATAATTCTCTTCAAGAGGATTTCTTCTTGCTGTAACGGGAAAAGTTGGAGTTATGGCCAAAGACGATGTAGCTGAAATTGTTGAGAAGTCGGAAGAGAAAGCTGCTGCACCTGCACGGTTTGGTTTCTCTAACTTAAAACTACATATGCATTTTCTTCTTCCCTTAATATTAATTAATATTTTGTATCAAACGCATGACTTATATCTATGGCTATATTTGTTTTTTTTTTTTTTTGTTCTCCAGTAATCATGATTCAAACTCAGAGGCTACAGTGGAAAATTCAGCCGTGAAAGATGAAGATGGATCAAGTAGAAATGGGTGGGTCTTTCCTTCAAAAGGGGAGAGTCATGATCCTGAAGAGCAAATCCTTCAAAAGTGGAAGAAGATATTTGTAGCATCATGTCTGCTTGCTATTTTACTGGATCCATTGTTTCTCTACGTTCCAATGATGAAAGATGATATCAAGTGCCTGCAGTCTGACAGAAACTTGAAGATTGTTGCTCTTCTTTTGAGATCAGTCACTGATCTTTTCTATATATTTGACATCATTTTTCAAATTTATAGATCTGATTACTTTTTAGGTTTAATTAATGAATATCGTCGCATAGAGCGCAGCAACTACTCAAAAAAACAATTTTGTCGGGAACATGTTGTGCCAAAAATAGCTAAGACAATCGGGGAGTCATGTAATATCTTAATTGATATTTTGGCTATTCTTCCGCTTCCTCAGGTAATAGAAGCCCTTTGTCGAAATTAATTGCTTGTTTTACCAATCTCCCTATTTTTGTTTATCATGCAAAGCGAATTTGATCTTATTATATTTAGGCTTAAATGTTAATTTGCCCTCTAAACTTGTACCTAATTTTCGTTTTACCCCATATATTTTTTTAAAGAAAATTAAGAACATGAACCCTTTTTTTCGCCAACAGAGAGAGAGAGAGAGAGAGAGAGAGAGAGATATTCAATTTTTCAGTTTTTAAATTTATTTTTAACATAAGAAATGACTTTTTTGCCCTCATATTTAACGGCAAATTGGATGAAATGTTGCGGATTTAGACGGCAGGGGGGAAATTGGCGGAAAAAAAAAGTTTATATCCTTCATTTTCTATAAATAAATAAAATAAAATAAAAAGGGTAAATCGAAAGTTAGGTACAAGTTCGGGGGCAAATCAAGAGTTAACCCTTATATTTGTTATAAAAGCATAAGAAATGTGCATGTGTTCCATATATCTTAGCCAATGATTCACTACTTTACTCATGATAATTAGATTTTAATTGTTCGTATTATTAATGTATGTTGTCCAGGTTGCAATTCTCATTTTCTTTCCAGAAATGAGGGACTTGAGATCTTTCAACACAATAAGGATGGTTATCATGAATCTTTTTATTTTGTTGCAATATGTGCCACGAGTGTTTCGCATCTACTTGTCATGTGAGGAACTTAAAAAGACTCCAAAAAAACAGAATGGAGAGACTGCCAAATGGGTTAAATGTGTCCTCAATCTCTTTATGTACGTCATTGCTAGTCATGTAAGTTTCAATATTTTATCATAATTTATTTTAAATTCATATAACACTTGCTTGCTTGATTTAGATAAATAAAAGGCTTATGTAGCATTGTTTGGTTTATGTACATCATTGCTAGTCATGTAAGTTTCAATATTTTATCGTAATTTATTTTAATGTCATAACACTTGCTTGCTTGATTTAGATAAATAAAAAGCTTATGTAGCATTAATTGTTTGGTTGGATTTCTTGCTAAAAGTAGTCTTAAATCAATTGACCTTTATGAAGGGTGAATATGATAAACAATGGGGCAAAACGATCGATATACTACATATTCCTGACTTATATTTGCAGAAACAAGAATGTGTCATAACATTAAGTTCTTCTTTCAAGTTAGTGTATGGTTTTTTTTTTCCTTTCTTTTTGTTACAGGGGAGGAATCAACTTCTAGTCATAGGCGTAAATATTTTCACATGCTAGTCATGAAAATCTAATGTATATTTAAATTTTTTTTTTAACTTGTAATTTCCTAACTCGAGTGAAGTTAATTTTTCGCTATTCAACGAATGGGCATTTGTTGGCATAATGCATGTCGAAAAGTAAATGGATGTAACGCTAGTACCTTTGGATGTCATGACCATCACACATTTAGAAATATGACATTTCTAAATTATTTGTGCCCTATAAGTCCGATGAATACAACGCTCTTCGATTTTGGTATATATATTACACTCCTTCAATCTGGTATAACGGGGTCAACAAATTATTTTGAAAAGCTCTCCAATTGTTTTTGGTGGGGCCTGCAAAATTTGAGGTTTGTGTATTTTTATGTATCGTTTGTTTGGTCGGAGATTGATTTGCTTATTTTGAATCATTGAATTTATAACTTGAAACTTTTGGCCAATACCTATTTTCTTTAGAGGCATTTGTTGAATGAAAAGCAAATTTTCAATTTTGTATTAAATATATTTAATAATTTCATTTCTGCAGTTCTTTTGGTTCAAACCTCGAGCCCAGTATCAATGGATGGGAAAACCTCTTCGCGGCTTTTATATCTATTATTGGCTTGCTTTTATTCTTATATCTCATTGGAAATTTGCAGGTTAGGGTTGAGTCTTATTTTTATTTTTTTAAAATTTACATGGATTTTTTTTTTTTTTTTTTTTTGCGGCTAATTTTTTTTAATATTTTTTTATCACTAATTCCTAGCTAATGACTGAACTGCCATGTTGTGGCATATATAGGCATACCTGCAGTTTGATACCACAAGAAGAGAGACCCACAGACACAAGATGAAAGTGAAACAGAAGATGAAAGAGAAAGGTCAAGAGATTGAGCTGTGGTTATTTGGAATCCCCGGAGGGTTGAAGGAGGATATAAAATCGCAGATCATGGACAACGTTGAACAAGAACTTGAAGAAGACAGGGATGCTAATTTGGACTATATTCTCTCTACTCTTCCCGAGGAGAGGCAAAGCTGTATTAAAATTGGTAACCCTGTCACTAGGTTGAAGCAAGTAAGTTCCTCCAAATCCATGATTCTAATTACTTATTAGCCTTTCCATATATAGAACTTTAATTCTTCCGAATTAATGAATTCTCATCCATCCTAGAACTAGTCATTTTTTTTTAGTTCTGCTAAATGAACCCTAAAATTAACTGAGTATACCCTACTACCAAACTATTTATTGAATTACTAATTTACCCTAATATAAAATGACCAAAAAAGATATATTGAATTGTGAAACAAACATAATTTTAATAAGTAAACCCTACTCACCATATCCAACCCTAATCAAACGTAGAGAAGTTTTCATATTACTTGATGCCGATCGACGGCGAACAACGTAGCGAGCATTGACAGTGGCGCAAAGAGGTGTCGTTGAATGTTCGTTCCTTTGCCCCTTCCTTTGCCGACCAACAGCCCTCCATTGCTGCCCAACAACTCCTCTATTAGAGATGAAGGTTAAAGAAATTATTAAGAGACCAAATCTGAAAGTGGAAGACTATCTAACTATTCATAACAATCATTGAAGATATTAGTTTGATCTAAAGTTCAAATATAAGAAGGCATTTGGGAATTAGTTTTCATTTGAATCAAGTTTGCAGTAGCTATTAGACCCATATGGCTTTCTGTCGAACCATTTTGACCAAATTCGTTATTTGAAGAGTAAATCAAAACCCCATTGAGATGAGGGGAAAAAAAAAGAAATTTGAAGAACAAATAAAAACCCAGGTTTGTTCAAATTGACTCCTTTTAATGTGAAGAACAAAAGCTTTAGAAGAAATTAAAATATAACACGGCAAATGAGATGTGATATAGTGTATTAGGGTGTACCAAGGGTATTTTGTGTAGTTAAATATGATGTACTTAGTTAATTTTACATTTTGATTTAAATATTAGGGTATACTTAGATTATAGGGTGTACTCAGTTAATTTTAGGATTCGTTTAGCATCACTCTTTTTTTTAGGAAGACTAATAATTATGTAGAAGATTTTTAATTTCTCTCCTTAATAATATATTTATTAATTAATTCTAAGGTGCCAATATTTCAAGACATGGATGAAAGCGTGTTGAAAGCAATCCGTCGGTATCTTGAGCCAAATAAGTACACTAAAAACGATATCATTACTCAAGAGGGTAAACCACTTGAAATGATGCTCTACATTGTGGACGGATTTGTAAACATTGAAGAGAGAGATGGTTCTAATAGCTTGCAACGAGGAGAAGTATATGGAGAAGAACTTCTAGATTGGCCATTGTCAAACTCATTTCCCGACGTATTACCGTCAGCAACGTTGTCTGCTACGGCAGTAGGTGATGTTGTAGCCCTTGCTGTCACGTATAGCAACTTAAGGAATGTGGTCTTTGAATTCGGAAGGCAATATTTCTTTGGGATGATTAAATGTCAAAAGTTTTCTGATGTAAGTAAAATCATCAGAAAAGGAATCTCTACAAGCGTTTACAAAGGGGTGCTACCAGATAAAACAGTGGTTGAGGTAAAGAGGTACAGAGTAGATTGTTCCTGGGAAGATTATCCATATTTGGTTAAACTGGTGGCTGTTGCTTCTCGTACCAACCACATAAATTTGGTGAGGCTCTTAGGTTGTTGTTTGGAAAAAAAAAAAAACAATTGCACTGGTTTCTGAGTACATTCCGAATGGCACTCTTTTTGAACATATTCATGGAAAAGAAGGCAAAGCATCATCACCACTTTCATTGGAGTTACGAATGAAGATAGCATCAGAAACTGCAGGAGCCCTAGCTTACTTGCGCTCATTAACTACCGCGCCAATCTTACCCTCTTTTGTGTCGACAAGTAGTATACTTTGGGATGATAATTGCACTGCAAAGTTGTGCAGCTTTGGACTTAGATTTGTGCCCAACAATAGCCGGTTTTCATTGTTATCTATAAGGCAAGGATGCTTCGACCCTGAATCAAAGACACTACTAGAAAAGCTTGATGTCTATGGCATTGGAGTTGTCCTAGCGGAGCTACTGACCGGTCCGAATGCAATTTCTTCATCAGGGGATCGTGACTTGACGAAGCTCGCAAGCTTATTTCTATTGCTAGGGGAAGAGGATCGCTTGAATGAAATTCTCGATGGCAAAATAATAGTGAAGGAAGGAGATTTTGAGACAGCCAAAAAAGTGGCCCATCTGGCAACAAGATGTTTAAGGTATGAAAAGGAGGAAATGCCTTCCATGAAAGAAGTAGTCGCGGAGCTTGAGGGAATATTGCACAATCGTAGGGCAGAGCAAGGTGGAGAAGCTAGTTTCTCTTGATCTCCCAAAAGAAACCAACCACATTGTAACCAAAAAAGGGAAAAAGAAGGTAAAGGTACATTTGTTAGATATAGATGACTAAGATATGTGTGTCGCCTACTTGCAACAACATTGGTCGGTAAATCAAACTAATCTCGGGTATTTTTTGGAATTTTGAATGTTTCACTATTTGAGACATTACCTTTGTATATATATATATATATATTATATTATTAAGTTTTTTCTATCAACATTTCAACTAAAAATATTGAAATTTGGAAGGAATTCCGAAAACAACATTTATTTCAAAAGTTTAAATTTGAGTAAAATGTGGGGAAAAAAATTGTTTTAATTAAAAAAGTGATGGGGTCATCATTAGACCTGCGAGCCCATGGGCCGATGGGGGCCAGGCTTGGATTTGGGTGTCTAAAATTTGGCCCGACCCATAAGCCCGGCCTGTTTGAGCCCAAGAAAGCCCAGCCAGTGGGATCACATACTCATAAATAAATATAAAAAATCCCAAGTTAAATGAAAGATGGAGAAAATTATTATCTATTATCATTGTAAGAACTATTAAAAAAAAATTGAAGTAGGGGATAAAATATGATTTTATTAATATGGTGGTTGTATAACTATATCTTCATATTTATGGAAACAAAAAAGAGAACTATGAAGTTATGAACATAGAAAAAAAAAATGGAGACATAAACATATAGACAAATGTAAATAGAGAACTATGAAAAAAAGGAAACATAGAAAAAATATATAAGAAATGTTGGCGCTAAAACTGGGCATGTAGTAAGTAGGCCAACTTAAAGATGAGGTGGATGCTGAAGGTGAGGACCCTCAGTATGTAAGAGCATTCGGTAAGTAAATTGACATGCATACAAAAGACAAATGTACGTGGTTCACCCGAATGATGGGCTACGTCCACGGAGAAGTATGTTTTCATTATGATAATGTGTGTATACATTGTACATAGGGTTATACCCAAGGGGAAGAGGAAGAATACCGAAGGTTGAAGGCAGATGCTGAGGCCGAAGGCTGAGGATCTGGCTGATGGCCGATGATCCGTGGGCTTGTAAATGGGCTCATGGGTAAACCCATGGGGCCCCAGTAGCCTGCCCAACTCCTCTTTTCTTTCTCCCCCTCCTTTGAAGGAGAGGGGTCTTCTTTTATAGGGAAGGGAGAGTCCCCTTCTCTTGTGTTTTGTCGATGTGGGACTCCCTTCCCTTTGCTTGGATTAGCTTGGAAATGCTTGGCCAAATATTGTACAAACAAGAAAGAATAAAGAATTGACACAAAAAATCAATTTTAAAAAAAGACAAAATAAAGTAGGCTCATTTTGGCCCGGCCCTTTGGGCTTAACCCAGTTCCGCCCAATAGGCTCTTTCATGCCCAACCTATGAACAAGACTTGGGCTTTGAATTTTCTAAACATTATTTTCTCTTTCCTTTCTAAAACCTGACCTAACCCAATACAAACCCATAAAATTTGGGCCGGACTAGCTAGGCTCGGCTCCTTAACGAGGCCTACACATTGGGAGGAAAGCCTTTGATTTGAAAGAGAGGAGAAAAAAAGGCGTTAGATTAGATTTTTAAAAAGAAAAAGCTGCATTTGCTTCGCAGCCACTGACGCAAATGTTGCCCTCCCAAGTCGCCCGTCGTCAGCGAGTACAGGAAGATGTTTTTGCTTCACGTGGGTGCTTGGCTTTCTCGTGGGGTACGCAGGAGCCGACATCACCGGATGTTGACAAATGAGCCACCCCGTTACAGACCAGTCTTTCGCTGGCCATCTATTTTACAAATTTTTTCATATTAAATTCATCTAAAAGAGCAAAAGTAGCTTTTCTAATAGGGAGATTCACTAATATACCAAATATAGGAGCCCAAATTATAAAAATACCCTATATGAAATGGACTTTAGAAACACACCCAAAGCCCATTTATAACATAACAAAAAGGCTTTTAACTTCTTTTAAATTACAAAACTGCCATTGATTTCTCAAAACAAACCCAACCCCAAAACATATAAACAAGCCCAAAATACTCAATAGGACATCAAAGTAATTTAATAATCAAAATTAAATTCAATATGGCTAATTGTCATTTTTTGAGTTTTTTTTGGGTTTGTTTATAGAAATTAAATGGTGTAGGGTTTATTTATAGTTTTAGTGCTAAGAATGGGTATTTGACTAAATATCTCGTGGTTTTAACTGTTCTGACGGCAAGTCATTGTTAGATCAAAATTACTAATGGGCAATTCTCCTAAATAATGTGACCAAAATTGATTTCAAAATGAAAACCTAGCTAGAACTTAGTTTTGTGCTTCTTGGATGCCTTGGTATTTAGATGTTTGTGTCATCCGCAAGTTATGAAGAGTTTGTAAGTTAACGATTTTTTGAGGTGATGATTTTCCCACTTCTTTTTTATCCACTTACATTCTATTTTATATTTTTTTAATACTTTTTTATTATAACATACAAGAAGTATAGGTGCACAAAAGGAAAATAGGAAAATCAAATCCTCTTTTTTGTTCAACTTTAAGTTAACGTCTGATTAGTGAGAATAGCGAAAATATTAAATAAATAAAAAAGACTTGGGGACAAGACTAGGTCAATTCAGTTTTTTTTTTTATGTTTCTTTTTCTTTTTTGTCTGATATGTCAATTCTGAACTTTAGATTTTTCCCATCCAACTGAGTATATATTATATTATATTATATATTGAATGTTTCACTATTTGAGACATTATCTTTGTGTATATATTATATTATATTATATTGAGTTTTTTCATGAACATTTCAATTAAAAATATTAAAATTTGGAAGGAATTCCGAAAACAACATTTATTTCATAAGTTTAAATTTGAGTAAAATGAATTGGATATTTATAGGGAAAAAAATTGTTTTAATTAAAAAAGTGATTGGAAAAATAATTTTTTTTTTGGTTACATTGGGAGAAAGCCTTTGATTTGAAAGAGAGAGAAAAAAAAAAAAAAAAAGGCGTTAGATTTGAAAACAAACTGCATTTACTACGCAGCTGGGCCCCACACTGACGCAAAATGTTGGCGTATGAGGCTTAGTCCAAATAGCAATTGGCATGCTACGTATGAGGTTTAGTCAAATAGCAATTATGAAGTTTTGGACAAATAGCAATTGCCACTGTCGTGTCGTATTCCGCGTGCATGGAATTTCAAGATATACCGCGTGCATGGAATTTTCCATAAAATAATAGAGACGACGGGGTGTTGACTCTAATAGTCTTTCCTTTCTTCCACATTTTCCCTTCAATTGCAAGAGTGCTACTGCACGGTTTGGTTTCTTTAACTTCAAAACTATTTATATGCATTTTCTTGTTCCCTTTAAATAAATGTGGTATGAAACACATGTGATAAGGTCTAATGTGGTAAGGTCTCATGTCCCTACTGAGCTGTGGTTGCTCATCCCTCACTCTGTTTAATTTTTCAGATGAACTAGAGGGCAAGTCAAGGACTAAACCAGTTGAGGCTGAATTAGATGAGAGTGATAGAGTTTTATTTATTAATTGTAAGTTGTAAGATTTTGGAGCTATTTTTATAAGAAAATTTTATTTTATGTTTCGGCTTCTTTTTATTTTACTTTTTATTTTCTCATGCACCGAGCGCGGGGTTTCCGCCTACCCCCAGATCCAGGGCGTGACAGAATGGTATCAGAGCTCTAGGGATTAGATACCCTTGGGAACACTGTGGTTTAAACATTTGTGTTAGATAAACTTGAATTCATGAGTGACAAAGATTTTTAGGAGTAGATTGTCTTGGGTAAGATACTATAAATTTCGAGGACGAAATTTCTTTAAGGAGGGTAGATTGTGAGAGTCCGTATTTAAAAATTTTAACAGTATTTATTAAAGAGGAATAAACATTATTATATATAAGTAATTATCTTGGATATATATTGTTTTACGTTTATAGTAGTAATTATAAGCATTTTATTTTATTAATTATTTTTATATTTTTATATGTTGAATTGAATAAGAGGCTTTGTTTTAATATATATATATATATATATGTGTGTGTGTGTGTGTGTGTAATATTATTGTCTTAGAATGTGTTTTAAAACATTATAATTCTTGGTGTAGAGTTATTGATGTGGGTCATAGAGAGAAATATTTACTAATTGAAGGTGATAGTTTTCCTTTGCTTTGAGTTTGACGTGCAAGTCAATTGTGCAAGTCATCTTTTAAACTTGCAAGCTATTGGGATATTAATGAAAGATATAGTTGAGTCATTATTCTACTAGTACGTGTCTTCATAATATACATTCTCATCTTGTAATGACTTGAAGTGGAAGGAAAATTACTTGGGCACCAAGATTAAAACGTGCTGACTACTTAAGTGATGATAGAATGTTTATTCTAGTATAAATAGAAAGCTTACATTTACAAGTTGTTTACTACTACATATAGAGATAACATGTATACAATGTGATAGTTGTTAGAGAGGACTAAAGAGAGATGCAAGGAAAATATGTTATTGGAGGAGATAGAGAGTTTTGCTTGTGGTTTACTAAATTGGATTTATGCTTTGAAATCGAGGTAGGGATTTCTTGGAGGGCCTTTACGGGGATTGATCTAATTAAATTTCGTGAGCACTTGCATGATATTATTATTTGATAGGCATAACAATATCACGTCATGGAAATTAGTTGGAGATGTTGGTTGGAGAAAATAATGACGGAAAAGAGGGTAATGGAAATAGTCTTTTGTGTAGTTGAGTCTAACTCTTGGCAGGTACCAGGTATCAGGGATCCCACAGTGCACATATTTTTATTCGGTGATTCGGGATTGGCGAAAGGGAGTTAGACAAGATGACTAACAAAAGGGAAATTATGGGATGATTGAAATGAGTGTTAGTTCATATAAATGGACATTCGGGCATGGTATGGGACGTGCAGGTCTGCTTGTCCAGTTATATGAATTAACGGGATTAGATGAAGAGCATTCATGCATTATTATTATTAATGTGATATTTGGTTGTGTGATTGCATGTCACTTAATTTAGTTATATCAATCTACTGTGGTAAGGTCTTATGTCCCTACTGAGCTGTGGTTGCTCATCCCTCACCCTGTTTAATTTTTTAGATGAACTAGAGGGCAAATCAAGGACTAAACCAACTGAAGCTGAATTAGATGAGAGTGATAGAGTTTTATTTATTAATTGTAAAGTTGTAAGAATTTGGAGCTATTTTTATAAGAAAAGTTTATTTTATGTTTCGGCTTCTTTTTATTTTATTTTACTTTTTATTTTCTCACGCACCGGGCGCGGGGTTTCCGCCTACCCCCGGGTCCGAGGCGTGACAGAGAGAGAGAGAGAGTGGAGCTTCGAGTATTTTTCTCGGGTTTTAGAAGTACCTTAAGATTTCAGAGGATGGATCCTTAGCCCACCACTAGCAACATCGATATTGTCCCCAACTTAACCACATGTTTAGCAGGTGTAGGGTTTTATACAAAAGGCATCGATGTTATTAGGAGTGGAACCATTTATTATATAGGACTTCCTATTTTGTTAAGTTTCTGATGTGGGACTCGTGCATTCTTCAACACTCCTCCTCACGTGGGACCACTTTTAGTGGGCCACACGTGCAACCTATTCCACATTGATCACTTTTTTAAAAAATAAATAAATAAATAATTTGGGGTTTGTTTGATTTTGATTCAATTTGGAGTTTTTTGTTTGATTTGGGTTTAATCGGGCCCAATCAACTGACCCGCTCTGATACCATGTACTTATAGACTCCTTGCATGCTAGGGTTTTGCAAAGAATAAACTCTATTTGGAAGAAGTTTATTCTTTCCCCAAATTGTAGAGATTGAGTCCATAATCAAATCTCCTAATTTGATGATGATATCTCCAAATTAGGATAATATCTTAATTAGTGATATTATCTCTTTAAATAAAGATAATATCCCTATTTTTAGTGTCAATTATCTTGCCAAATAAATGACTTAATTAATTCTTCTTGTCCATGTGGCGTCTTGTGATTGGAAGCCAAAATATTTGCTCCCACAATTAATACATTAGACAATGTATATTTTATTTCCCAAATTTACCCTTATTAAATACATTGGACAAACTAACTTTTGTTTCCACCTTGTTAAAAAATTAAAGGAGAATTTTAACATCTTCCACAAAATTAACGTCAATGTTTACTCTCTTTTTGGTGAGGGAAGGAGGAATGGGTTTTTGGGTATGGAATCGAAAGAAGAGAGAGAGCGAGAGGTACAGTGCACGGTGGGGTTTTGGATTGGAGAGGAATGGTGATGATTGAGTAGGGATGGGAGCCGTTGTTTTGGCCAAGGGAGGGGGCTGGGTTTTTGGGTCAGAGAGAGAGAGAGATGGTGTAATGGGTTTGGGTTTTCATTTGTTTTTTCTGTATTGTTTTTTAATCTTTTAACTTTTTTAATCAATTAGAATGTTCATTAATTTAAAAAAAGATTTATCTGTATTTTTTTAAAAATTTCATAATTTTTAACGGTTTTATTGTAAAACTTATTTTTGGAAGCAAAAAATGTTTTTTTAAGGGAAGTATACTAGGGTTTTTATTTTCAAATATTTATTTAATTGAATTTTTAGTGTTTATTTTTTAAATTTAATTGTTTAAGTTAAATTGTAAATTGAAAGAAATATTAAGTTAATACATTTAATAAGGGGAAATTTGGGAACAAGAGATATATTGTCAAATGCATTAATGACATTGTTTTAAGTGTAGAGAAAATGACATATGTAATGAGGTGTAGGGAGAAGGTTCAAAAAAGAAGATTAGAGAGCATATTTAGGGTTTATCACTTAGGACTTAGCCACTACCTTGTGCATGGAATTTTCCATCGAATAATAGAGACGACCGGATGTTGACTCTAATAGTCTTTCCTTTCTTCCACATTTTCCCTTCAATTGCAAGAGTCCAATGACCAGGACCCTTCGCTAATGAGAGAAACAATGCAAGCTGTATGTCACTATGTTGGCCAGATATCCCAATATATATTATGTTCTACACTTTTTTCATATTTCTGCCACTCT
>NW_018924787.1:14776-34545 GCF_002207925.1 Prunus avium | reverse complement strand
TTTTTTTTTTTTGGTTGAAATATGATATATGATGACATTCAACAGAAAATTGTCCAGTAGACAAGCTTCCTAAACAAACTCAGCCTCCTTCATCAGCTTCCGCTAATCAAAGCCGAAGAGCTGACGAGCTACATCTTGTAACAAAAAAGTTGGAAGTTTTAAGAGGCATCATCAGCCGTACCTTCACTCAACACATTTTTATTTCTATTTAATTTGTATTCTTTCTATTTTTATGATTGTTAAGTCCAATATCACACAACTTATTTTAAGAAAATGTGAATTCGTATTTACACAAGAGGGTATTTTGGTAAATGTGGATAACTAAGCGCCAATTTAAAAGTTCGGTTTTTTTCCCTTGTCCACCCATTTTATACTGGAGGAGATCGTCCCCCTTATTTTGATCGTCCCTCAACTATGTCTCATTGTCCCAGGCACGGTCTCGGGATTAAAAATGACTAGGCTAACTTTCATGCCAAGTTTTTCAGTCGAAAAGTTTTTATTGAAATTTCGATGGAGTCTATTTTGTTTTTATGATACTTCCCAAATTGTATATAACAAGCATATCAACCAAAGAATTAGGTACTAATAACTTAATAACACAAATTTCATTATAAAAAAAATATATTGCTCCAGACCTTGGAAAATTACTACTATTTTGGAGAATATTCATATGCTGAGCCGATATTGTGAGATCATCCAATATCAACATATTTCCAGAGAGGCATGTTCAAGTTTTTCCTGCTCTACTCTTGGATGTTTTAGGTGGCGGTGTTTGTAAAGGAGCGCGTAGCTTTTTTGGTGTCATTTTCTGATTTTTAATTCATTTTTGTAATTTTTTTTTTAAAGATAAACAACAACAAAAATGCAAGAAAGAAGACATGTGGCGGTCTCATAGGGTGACACCTGTTGAAAGCTCATACGTGTCAATCACTTTAATTTAATATGAATTTTTCTAAAATTCACAATAAATACATTAAAACTAGAAAAATACACCGAAAATTCCTACGAACTCTTTGTGACATTCTCTTTGCCCAAAAGCTCCGAAAATCTTATTTTGACTTTGAAAAATTGAAAGTGATAACAAAAGCTCAAATTTGTCTATAAACAAACCAAAACACTACTTAATGTTTTATAACATAATACCTTTGTTCCCTTGGTCCAATGATTACCATCAAATCAAATATGTGGAATCATGAAATTTTATACCTCTAATATTGAAGGCATTTTCGTAAGGAGCACGTAGATTTTTTTGGTGTATTTTTCTAATTTTTTATTAAAATTTTCAATTTTTTTAAGATAAACAACAAAAATGTAAGAAAGAGGACATGCGGTGGTGTCGGAGGCAATATTCGAATAAGGATTTAATTTTATTTTTTATACTATAACGGTATAAAATTAAAACATATAAGGATCTTATGTCTATGACTAATTTACTATAGTCTATATGTTATATCTATTTAATATGAATAAAATGCATATAACATCATCAATTAATCTAACAAAAATTATTATTAATTAATTTAATAAATATGCATATCAAATTATCAATTAAATAAATAAATCATAATTGATCATACCTAGTCGTGTGCCGCGTACCCTCTTCCTCCTCAAGTTTGCTATTGATTATACAATAGAGTGCCAAATCAGAAAAATAAAATAAAATAACATATTATACAAAAAAACCTGAAGAAAAAAAACGATTTAAAAAAACAAAAAGAGATAAAATATGAATACATAGTTTGCTTCTGATTGGGACTGTTGGCTACTGCAAGAGTCTCAATGTAAGGAGGCTTCTTTAATTCAATTCATTTTGCAATTTGGACTCCGCTTTGTATTAATGGTAGTAGGTTCTACAGTGGAGGTTTTACAAAGGGATTAATGGCAGCAGGTTCTACGGTGGAGGTTTTAAAAAGGGATAACCTTACAAAACAAAGTCGTATTAAGAAAGGTTCTCCGCTTTGTATTAATGGCAACATGTCGTATTATGGCTTCTTATGGAGGTTTCATCTTTCTTTATTTTTTGTTTTTTTGCTCTAGTCCAAAATGACGTCGTTTTTGGCTAGAAATTTAAAAATAAAATAAAAAGGTGCGGGAGCTGTGTTGTGCATATCAGCCCAGCAACACACGCACAACAAACAGAAAGGAGTTTCGCTTAGGCATTTCATCGAGCAGTTGGCGGGCACTTCCATGGTAGACCAGAGGGGCAAAAACTGTGACCTCCAAAGTGTTTTCCGGCAAGGGGAGGTGAAACTGCACCTCTTTGCGCCTTTGTGGGTCCACCAGTGGTCATAGGGCGACACAAGTCAAATATACTGACAGCACAATAGTCATAAATTGCCACGTGTCAATAATTCAATTTAATATAAATTTTTCAATGATTTAACTTCTAAAATTCATAAAATATATATTAAAAAATCAGAAAAATACACTATGAATTCCTTATCACATTCTATTCGCCCAAAAGCTCTAAAAAGCTAATTTTGACTTAGAAAAATTAAAAGTTACAACAAAAACTCAAACAACAAATAAAAACCTAAACCCATATAAGGACACTTCAAATTTGTTTCTATCAATATTGAAACTAGCAAATTAATCTATATATATAAAGCAAAAGGCCGAGAATGGTGAAATATTCAAAATACCAGAAAATGCCCTTGGTTAATCCAAACATTTAGAATTAAAATTATTAATTAAATGAGGATAATATGGTAAATTCACACTTTTTCATATTATAAAAAAATATAAAAATAAAAATCAAATAATGAATCCTATTATTATGGAACACAACTATCCATTATCTTTTTTAATTTTAAAATAAATTTAAATTTGTTTTAAATATAATAAAAAATAAAAATAAAAAAGCCTCTCCCAGGTGTGGAAGTGCATGTGGAGAGGCTAGTGACTTATAACCCAAATTACTTTTCCTACCTTATAATAACACAACATAATTCACCAAAACATAATAATATAATTTTATACCAATTCCATTGTAATTCATCTATATATTATATACTAGTCTCTATGCACGCGCTTCCGCGCTTGCGAGAGGCTTTTTTTGAAAAAATTTAAATTTATTTTAGAATTAATAAAGATAATGGGTAGTTGTGTTCCATAAAAAGAGGATCCATTATCTAATTTTTCTTTTAATTTTAAATTTTTTTATTATGAAAAAGTGTGAATTTACCATATTATCCTCATTTAATTAATAATTTCAATTCTTAATGTTCGCATTAACCAAGGGTATTTTATGGTATTTTGAATGTTTCACCATTCTCTGCCTTTTGCTTTATATATATAGATTAATTTGCTAGTTTCAATATTGATAGAAACAAATTTGAAGTGTCCTTATATGGGTTTAGGTTTTTATTTGTTCTTTGAGTTTTTGTTGTCACTTTTAATTTTTCTAAGTCAAAATAAGCTTTTTAGAGCTTTTGGGCGAATAGAATGTGATAAGGAATTCATAGATACGTTCGATATTTTCGATATTTTAGCGATATTACACCGATATTTTGACAAAATATTGCTAAAGTGTGAGCGAAATTATCGACATCGATATTTTCCGATATTATCGATATTTATACGATATGTACATAGATATGTTTCGAAATAATCGTGATTCGAAAAAACTGAAATATCCTCAATATTTCAGACTATGGACGTGACCAATATGGATGTTGTTGTTAAGTGTCAGAAAATGCAAGGATGCAAGACTTGGACAGGTTCTTCAAAGAGGACTCCTGCTGCTGCTGAATCCAATGAGAACATGAACAAGAGGTTCAAGGTTTAGGTTATTTTCTACCTTTGACTTCTAGCAATAGGTTAACCTACATACTGGATCCCAGCTCTTACTTTTGACTTTGATGAGTTAAATGAGTTTTGAAAATTACATCAAATGTGAATATCCAAAGAAATTATGCCAACATATTATGAATATTTTAAGTTTCAATTATTTTATACTCCACAAGAGCCAAAATTGTGCCCCACCACCCAGGACAAAATCAATTAGATGGTGTTTGCATGTTGATTTGTTATATACAGCATCACAGATGCTTTATAAGTACACACATACTTATAGTTTGTGATGTAAGTTAGCTGGTCATCTCTTGTTCATTGAAAACCTTTTCTGCAAGAACTTGCTTTGTAAGTTTTGATTTGTTTCTTTGAACTATAATATTTGTTCAATGATAGAATAAGAAAATATCAAGATTATTCATATCAGTATATTATCTATTTCTTCAACTAAGATATTCACCGCATAATGCAACACCTCTTGAGAACATTTCTAATAAAAAATTTTACCATTCAATCAAAAACATTTTATAGACTTACACTTTGTTCATTGATTAGAGTTGCTCACATGTTTATCTTCTATATTGGAGAAGAATATAACTTGTTCATAGACTAGAGTTGGTCACATGTTTATCTTTTATATAGGAGAAGAATATAACATGTAAGGAAGAGCTTCTTTCTTTTATTGAGAATATCTCTGATGGTGTTGTTAACTTTGTTGATTCCTATGTCTCTCTCATGACGGATTTGGAGGTAAGTTCGAATATGTAATTGATTCATATTTTTGGTAGGATGTTTTATTGTTTTAACAATTTTTTTTTATTTGTTTTGTACATTGTGCAGGCTTTGGTACATTACAAATAAGTCGTTATCCTTTATTCTGATGTTGTTGGGGATGTGATCTACCCAATCCAGCATCTGGACTTTGATGATGAGTTGAAGGGTTTGTTCTTCAAGTTTGACGTGACCAATATGGATGATGTTGTTAAGTGTCAGAAAATGCAAAGATGCAAGACTTGAACAGGTTCTTCAAAGAGGGCTGTTGCTGCTACTGAATCCAATGAGAACACGAAACAAGAGGTTCAAGGTTTAGGTTGTCTTCTAACTTTGACTCATAACAATAGGTTAACCTATATACTGGATCCCAGCTCTTATAATTGACTTTGAAGAGTTAAATGGGTTTTGGAAATTACATCAAATGTGAATATACAAAGAAATTATGTCAACATATTATTATTCATATTTTTGGTAGGATGTTTTATTGTTTTAACAATTTTTTAAATTTGTTTTGTACATTGTGCAGGCTTTGGTACATTCCAAACAAGTCGTTATCCTTTATTCTGATGTTGTTGGGGATGTGGTCTACCCAATCCAGCGTCTAGACTTTGATGATGAGTTGAAGGGTTTGTTCTTCAAATTTGACATGACCAATATGGATGCTATTGCTAAGCGTCAGAAAATGCAAAGATGCAAGACTTGGACATGTTCTTCAAAGAGGGCTGCTGCTGCTACTGAATCCAATGAGAACATGAAATAAGAGGTTCAAGGTTTAGGTTGTCTTCTAACTTTAACTCCTAGCAATAGGTTAACCTATATTCTGGATCTCAGCTCTTATTTTTGACTTTGAAGAGTTAAATGGGTTTTGGAAATTACATCAAATGTGAATATACAAAGAAATTACGCCAACATATTATGATTCATATTTTTGGTATGATGTTTTATTGTTTTAACAATTTTTTTTTAATTTGTTTTGTACATTGTGCAGGCTTTGGTACATTCTAAACAAGTTGTTATCCTTTATTCTGATGTTGTTGGGGATGTAGTCTACCCAATCCAACATCTAGACTTTGATGATGAGTTGAAGGGTTTGTTCTTCAAGTTTGACGTGACCAATATGGATGTTGTTGTTAAGTGTCATAAAATGCAAGGATGCAAGACTTGGACAGGTTCTTCAAAGAGGCCTATTGTTGCTGCTGAATCCAATGAGAACATGAACAAGAGGTTTAAGGTTTAGGTTGTCTTCTAATTTTGACTCCTAGCAATAGGTTAACCTATATACTGGATCATAGCTCTTACTTTTAACTTTGAAGAGTTAAATGGTTTTGGAAATTACATCAAATGTGAATATACATTATGTTTGTATTTTGGAGCTGTTTTGTGGGTCTTCAAAAGGATGGCTAATAGCTCTAGATGAGAATTTAGCCATGACCTTAATGAATCCATTTTCTATGGTTGAAGGATGTAATGAGAAAGAAAATTCAATCATTCACCTTCCTCCACTAGCGCGTCTTTATGAATATGGAGAATTGGATTATCATGTGTATAAGGCTACAATTTCAGCGGACCCAATTTTAAATGCACATGATTTTATTGTTACGGTCATATATGTGCAGTTTTCTAATTTCGCTGTTATCAGACCTGGTAAAGACACAGATTGGTCGTATATTAATTTTGATTCTGGGGATGATTGGGAATTCCGCCGATTTCATGAAGTTATTCACCTTGGAGATAAATTTTATGCTGTATAAAATAAAGATAGAATTTTAAGTTTTGATGCTCGGGATACAATTTTACGTTTTGACATTATAAGTAAATTGGAAATAAAGTGGGGAAGCTTTACACCTATGGGAGGGTTTGGTTCACAATGCCGCCCAAACAAGACATATATTGTGGATTCCAATGAGAATGGGTTTTTTTTTGGGAAACGGTATAAAAAGTGGAAAGGCATTTGGTCATATGGGAAATTTTTGGTGGATTATTTACCAAATAAATGGCTATTTAAAGAAGATTTAAATGATTTTTTGTGGTCGGTTTTATAAACTGCATGTTGCGGTCGATTTTTGTGATAGATCGGTTTAATTGCGGTAAAACTTCAGTCGGTATTTCCTGTTTATTTTTTCCTTTTTATTTTTTGAGACATAAGATATTGTATTGAAGGATGAGGAATCAAACCTAGGACCTCGATGCAAAGGTAATGTCTTTAACTACTTAAGCTACAAACCCATTACACCTCCTCTTTGATGGTTAATAAATAGATATGTTAGCAATCTTTAACTATATTTTCTATTTGGCAATGATTTCTAACGATTGGACTGATTAGATTGCTTGAATTTTGAATAGAGGATTTTTCAAGATGAATTGAGTGCCCGATAGATGGTTCTGAGTCACAGCAATACATTGCACACTTTTGCGTTTAGACAAGATAGACAAAGTTTCCAACCAAATATATTGCTCTATTCATACATTATAAGATTTAGTACTTCCATGTTAGAAGAAATTTTAACAAAATGGCCGGTTTGCAATCTAATTTTTCTAATTTTTTGTAGGGTTTCGGCACTATTTAAAGCATTTGAACTCAGTTAAGCTTCAGTTCAGTTCAAAGTGCTTTATGCCCTAGGCAAATTTCTTACCGATTCGGTTACTTTTGTGGTTTTCGATTTTGCAACAAACCCCTCCTTCTTTCTCATTCCGCCATTGACTACTTTACTGACTCCCCTCTATTCCGTGGAGGTCCCGAAGGTGAATTTTTTCACCGAATTTGTGTTTTGTGTTGGTCAAATATGGCCACACGTAACCATCATGAGGCTGTTGAACATTGGAATCATAAATTCGACGTTTCTTCCTTATTTCGGACAATCGGTTGAAGTTGTTCCTCCCAAATATGTACTTAGTTATGCTATATATAACAAGTCAGCATGCAAACACCATCTAATTGATTTTGTCATGTTAAATCTAAATCTAACAACAATACCTAGGGTTAACAATAGCTAGGGTTTAGGGTTTACTTGGTCTGTGAGGGACAACTTCAGCCGATTGTCCGAAATAAGGAAGAAACGTCGAATTTATGATTCCAATGTTCAACAGCCTCATGATGGTTACGTGTGGCCATATTTGACCAACACAAAACACAAATTCGGTGAAAAAATTCACCTTCGGGACCTCCACGGAATAGAGGGGAGTCAGTAAAGTAGTCAATGGCGGAATGAGAAAGAAGGAGGGGTTTGTTGCAAAATCGAAAACCACAAAAGTAACCGAATCGGTAAGAAATTTGCCTAGGGCATAAAGCACTTTGAACTGAACTGAAGCTTAACTGAGTTCAAATGCTTTAAATAGTGCCGAAACCCTACAAAAAATTAGAAAAATTAGATTGCAAACCGGCCATTTTGTTAAAATTTCTTCTAACATGGAAGTACTAAATCTTATAATGTATGAATAGAGCAATATATTTGGTTGGAAACTTTGTCTATCTTGTCTAAACGCAAAAGTGTGCAATGTATTGCTGTGACTCAGAACCATCTATCGGGCACTCAATTCATCTTGAAAAATCCTCTATTCAAAATTCAAGCAATCTAATCAGTCCAATCGTTAGAAATCATAAGAGGAAAAAGTGTTTACCATACAGTAGGATATGTATATTTTATTTATAATATTTCTGGTATGATTTCAAATCATCACTTGCATTTAGAGGAAAATTCTTTGTGAGTGATCTATATCATTCTGATCAGTCAAACTTTGTTGTATGTGTGTTCATAACTTGATATCTGACTGATCATGAAGATCACACATACAACTCTGATATGCTGAATTATCATGATTCTTGAAATTTCTAATATTTTTTGGTTTTATACAGGAGAAAAAAATAATGTGCAGGGAAGAGCTTCTGTCTTATTTTGAAAACATCCCTGATGGGGTTGTTGTTGCTGACTTAGCAGATGCTTATGTCTCTCTCATGACAGATTTGGAGGTAAGTTATTAATATTTTGGTATGATGTTTAATTGCTTTTGGTACGATGTTTAATTGGTTTAACAATTATTTTAATTTGTTTTGTGCATTGTGCAGGATTTGGTACATTCCAAACACATCATTATACTTCTTTCTGATGTTGTTGGGGATGTGGTCTACCCAATCCAGAGTCTAGGCTTAGATGATGAGATGAAGGCATTATTTTTCCAGTTTGAAGTGAGCAACATCGATTCTGTTGTGAGGTGTCAAAGAATGCAAGGATGCAAGACTTGGACAGCTTCTTCAAAGATTGGTCGTATATTAATTTTGATTTTGAGGATGATAGGGAATTCTAACAATTTCATGAAGTTGTTCACCTTGATGATAGAATTTTAAGTTTTGATGCTCGGGATACAATTTTACGTTTTGACATTATAAGTGAATTGGAAATAAAGTTGGAAAGCTTGACACCTATGGGAGGCTCTGGTTCGCTTGAGCATGATGCATGTTGGTGGCTTGCCTCCCCAAACCTGCGCTATACGGATCCCCTTTTCGGGTTCCCCCCGAAACTTCTTCTTCTGGCGGCGGGGACAGATGCTTGTTGTTTCTAGGGTTTTTTTTTGTGACTTTAGGGTTCTTTTCTTGTTTTGGGCCTAAATTATTTGTAT
The DNA here is from genome assembly GCF_002207925.1 of Prunus avium. The sequence goes on along the minus strand of NW_018924787.1, from coordinate 25,365 downwards.
TTTGGATTGGGCTTTTATTTTCTTTGGTTGAGCCCTTGCTTTATTTTTGTAACTTTTGTATTGGGTTTTTATGTAACTCTCTATGACAATGACATGTTCACATCCTTCCCCGAAAAATCTGGCTGGGCCATTTGTTTGGGCCATTGTTGCCGGTTTTTCACAAAATGAAAGTGGACCGACGGCCCGTCTCCATTTCCTAACAAACAGAACCGGGTTGTAATCAATTTCTCTTTTCTTTTTTTCTAGGGTTTCGTCAGTATTTAAAGCACTTGAACTGAGTTGCCTTTCTCCCTTTCTCTGAGCGTTTCAACAAGCACTCAAGCAAAAGCGAAAGACACTTTTCTAATTTTGTTGTTATCAGACGGCCCGTATACAGACACTTTTCTAATTTTGTTGTTATCAGACCTTGTAAATATACAGATTGGTCATATATTAATTTTGATTTTGAGGATGATTGGGAATTCCACCGATTTCATGAAGTTGTTCACCTTGGAGATAAATTTTATGCTGTATATAATGATGATAGAATTTTAAGTTTTGATGCTCGGGATACAATTTTACGTTTTGACATTATAAGTGAATTGGAAATAAAGTTGGAAAGCTTGACACCTATGGGAGGCTCTGGTTCGCTTGAGCATGATGCATGTTGGTGGCTTGCCTCCCCAAACCTGCGCTATACGGATCCCCTTTTCGGGTTCCCCCCGAAACTTCTTCTTCTGGCGGCGGGGACAGATGCTTGTTGTTTCTAGGGTTTTTTTTTGTGACTTTAGGGTTCTTTTCTTGTTTTGGGCCTAAATTATTTGTATTTTGGATTAGGCTTTTATTTTCTTTGGTTGAGCCCTTGTTTTATTTTTGTAACTTTTGTATTGGGTTTTTATGTAACTCTATATGGCAATGACATGTTCATTTTTTCGACCCAAAAAAAAAAAAAAAGTTTACCCTAGGTGGAACTTATTTGTTTGGGCTCTACTAGTTTTGTAATACATGCCAGAAGCCCCCCAATGAGAATTTGTTGAGCACAAACCAATTTAAAACCCAATACCGAAAGAGTGGTTTTAAATTGTTTCGACAAAACTAATTTTCATTGATTTTATACCCAACAAAAAAAATTTCTCGAAATGACAAAGTTGGCCTTTGAGATTAGATTACATATACTTCATTGAGGTTAATTGGGTCATTTGCATAAGTATTTTCTTCCAAAGAAATCATCAATTTTTAGACAAACAATCAACGAAAAGGGGTCTTGTGAAAACAAAATGAAATCTTCGGGTGTGTTTGTGTAATTTTTGAGGGCCGATGGGGTTTTGTGAAAATCGAAAGAAGAAAAAATAAATAAAGTTAATTTAAGATGGAGTTTAGATCCTCTGTCTCACATGTGTCGAAAGATCTGAACTCGCTCTTTCTGATGGACTTTATTCGTGACTTAAATAGTTGAGAAACCCTAAATTTTTGGACTTATTTGTGAGTTGTATATTCCCGACACTCTCCCTTTCTCTGAGCATTTCAATTTTATTAGTTTTTCAAATAATGGAAACTTGTTTTGTGTTAGGAGGAAATGTTTTTAGTTTGAAACTTGAAAATTTAAGTCAAAGAAAAACACACAATTGTAGAAACACTGAGAGAGTATTCGCAAGTACTATTATTGAATGGATAATTAGATAGAAAAATGTGAATTAGGGTTGTTGATGCTCTTTTTGGGAGGTTAACTTAGGAAGGAAGTGTAGGATCTTTGGCAGGGAAGAAGGTGTAGACCTTCGGTAACTGAGTAACCTGCAGAAGACAATGGGATGAAGCAGTCATTAAGCTTCAGACACCAGTGTGATGCCTACCGAAGGCTCTCCGATGCTTAAGTCAGTTATTTATGGTAATTTTGACAGAGTAACAGTAAAAGTGAGAAAATAGTTACATTTTTTTGTCTTGGGCACTGTTCCCTATTTATAGGGAGATGAAAATGGAAGTCTTGCACAACGTTTCAATGTGGGACTTTGTGCAAGTCGCTGTGGTGGTGACACGTGTCCCTGGAGACTAGGTTCGGTAGTCGAGAGTTTCGGCAGGTGTCCGCTGCCTTGGAAAAGTGTCTTCCTTCGGCAGGGAAGAAGGCATGTCTGCCTTGGTGCTAGTTGTTTTGGTGCTAGATATGCTCGGTTGATTATGGTGTAAACAATAGTCCCCCAAGTTCGCCGTCCAGAAGTAACTTCTGGGTTGGGAACTTGTAAGATTTTTGCATAATCTTTACCGAGCATTCTTGGTAGGAGCCGTGGGGCGTTCCCTAGTCCCCCAAGTTGGCAAGCCAGAAGTTGCGTCAAGTTTTAAGAGTATGGCCTTGGTACTAGGCTGACCGAGAGTCGTATAGGTCTTGCCATTCGACTAGGCTTCTGGCAAGGAGAAAGAAGAATGTGTGAGCTTCCAGAACTGTTGGGAGTTGAGTACCAGCGTGTTCGGCAAAGGGGCCGTGTTCGGGCTCTGTGGAGCGGGGCAGCTAGGGGTTAGGGAGGAGAATTTTGCCGTGACGTGAGCCATAACTTGAGCATGGGTCTTGCCGTTCGGCAAGGTCCAATGGTAATGATTTTTAGGGCCTAAGAAACTTCAGAAGGGGTGAAGTTACTTGGCCTAGGGTTAGGCCCTTGAAGCTTCGGTAGGGTTGGTGTGGAGAGAGCATTCTGTGAGCCTCCACTCTCTTCTTGCACACCCCTTGCTGTTCGACAAGCCTGGGTTTTTTGGGAAGGAAAGAAAAATTGTGAAAGGCTAGGCTGTTTGGGCTTTCGACAGGGAGAGGCATACTTGAATTGTGAGCATGCATGCGTGAGAGTGAAGAGAGCCCGTGAGCATGTCTAGACTTTAGTATGACCCTTGCTGTTCAGCAAGGGTGGTGTTGGAGATTATTATTTTGCAAAGATTGGGCTTTTAGGGTTACTAAGGTTCGGAAAATGCTTGGGGACTTGGTGGTTAAGCTCAAGCTTCGATATCTAATTTTTCACTATTTTCAGAAAGTTTGGAGGAGAGGGCCGCCTCTTGGAGAGAATTGGTGAAGGAGGGTGTTGTCTCGAGACTTTGGATCGAGCCATGCCGTTTGGCAGGGCTGATTGGAAACCATTTGCGCAAGTCCAAAAAGGTTCGGCAGGTATTGTTATTGTGGCTCTATCGTTTTTCGTTCAGCCGTCATCATCCAAGGTTGAAAGCTCTGTCTGACTTCGAGTTTTGGGTGATTGATTTGCTCGAGCTTTTGCGAGTCTGAAGCTAGGCTTTGAGGGATCCTTTGGCAAGGGAGTTTCCGTGAGTTCCTTTCTCCCTGCATATGCCTTTGCCGTTCGGCAAGGCTCTTTTATTTTTTTAAAGTAGTGATTTATACCTTCGGCAGGTGGATCCTTTGGTATGGCAAAAGGGGAGCCTCCCTTGCGGCTGCCGAGAGTAGAGACAAGGTTAAGGAGAAACACAGGTTCGGCAAGGTCCATTTGTTGCTTGGTTTGAGCTTATGGTCCAAGATTGCTACGGAGCTAAGCTGGGCTTCGCAAGGTTGATCCTGGGCTGCGGCAGGGGGCTAGGGTTTGGAAGTTGTGTGTACATCTTCGACAGAGCTGGAACACTAATATGCGTGAGAGGTGGAGCACGAGTCTTCAGCAAGAGGTCCACAACGTTTCAATGTGGGACTTTGTGCAAGTCGCTGTGGTGGTGACACGTGTCCCTGGAGACTAGGTTCGGTAGTCGAGAGTTTCGGCAGGTGTCCGCTGCCTTGGAAAAGTGTCTTCCTTCGGCAGGGAAGAAGGCATGTCTGCCTTGGTGCTAGTTGTTTTGGTGCTAGATATGCTCGGTTGATTATGGTGTAAACAATAGTCCCCCAAGTTCGCCGTCCAGAAGTAACTTCTGGGTTGGGAACTTGTAAGATTTTTGCATAATCTTTACCGAGCATTCTTGGTAGGAGCCGTGGGGCGTTCCCTAGTCCCCCAAGTTGGCAAGCCAGAAGTTGCGTCAAGTTTTAAGAGTATGGCCTTGGTACTAGGCTGACCGAGAGTCGTATAGGTCTTGCCATTCGACTAGGCTTCTGGCAAGGAGAAAGAAGAATGTGTGAGCTTCCAGAACTGTTGGGAGTTGAGTACCAGCGTGTTCGGCAAAGGGGCCGTGTTCGGGCTCTGTGGAGCGGGGCAGCTAGGGGTTAGGGAGGAGAATTTTGCCGTGACGTGAGCCATAACTTGAGCATGGGTCTTGCCGTTCGGCAAGGTCCAATGGTAATGATTTTTAGGGCCTAAGAAACTTCAGAAGGGGTGAAGTTACTTGGCCTAGGGTTAGGCCCTTGAAGCTTCGGTAGGGTTGGTGTGGAGAGAGCATTCTGTGAGCCTCCACTCTCTTCTTGCACACCCCTTGCTGTTCGACAAGCCTGGGTTTTTTGGGAAGGAAAGAAAAATTGTGAAAGGCTAGGCTGTTTGGGCTTTCGACAGGGAGAGGCATACTTGAATTGTGAGCATGCATGCGTGAGAGTGAAGAGAGCCCGTGAGCATGTCTAGACTTTAGTATGACCCTTGCTGTTCAGCAAGGGTGGTGTTGGAGATTATTATTTTGCAAAGATTGGGCTTTTAGGGTTACTAAGGTTCGGAAAATGCTTGGGGACTTGGTGGTTAAGCTCAAGCTTCGATATCTAATTTTTCACTATTTTCAGAAAGTTTGGAGGAGAGGGCCGCCTCTTGGAGAGAATTGGTGAAGGAGGGTGTTGTCTCGAGACTTTGGATCGAGCCATGCCGTTTGGCAGGGCTGATTGGAAACCATTTGCGCAAGTCCAAAAAGGTTCGGCAGGTATTGTTATTGTGGCTCTATCGTTTTTCGTTCAGCCGTCATCATCCAAGGTTGAAAGCTCTGTCTGACTTCGAGTTTTGGGTGATTGATTTGCTCGAGCTTTTGCGAGTCTGAAGCTAGGCTTTGAGGGATCCTTTGGCAAGGGAGTTTCCGTGAGTTCCTTTCTCCCTGCATATGCCTTTGCCGTTCGGCAAGGCTCTTTTATTTTTTTAAAGTAGTGATTTATACCTTCGGCAGGTGGATCCTTTGGTATGGCAAAAGGGGAGCCTCCCTTGCGGCTGCCGAGAGTAGAGACAAGGTTAAGGAGAAACACAGGTTCGGCAAGGTCCATTTGTTGCTTGGTTTGAGCTTATGGTCCAAGATTGCTACGGAGCTAAGCTGGGCTTCGCAAGGTTGATCCTGGGCTGCGGCAGGGGGCTAGGGTTTGGAAGTTGTGTGTACATCTTCGACAGAGCTGGAACACTAATATGCGTGAGAGGTGGAGCACGAGTCTTCAGCAAGAGGTCCTTGCGAGTGCGCCCTTGAGTTCGCATAGCCCTTGCTATTCGACAAGGGTGGTCCAAAGGAATTCCGTGAGCCTCCCAGCTTTCGTCCTCGGCTGGAAGTGTCGATCATGACGTCATATCTTCGATAAGAGTATCCTGGAGAGGTGTTTTCGAGTTTGCCCTCTGATCTGGAAGGGACATGCCGTTCGGCAGGCCAATATGCTCGGGAAATTCTCGTTCACCAAGATTGGAGGTTTGACACAAAGGTTGATCCCAGCCAGTCACCAAGATTGGGGTCATCACGATGTCGATAAGAAACCTGAATTTCTGTAGGGTATGTTTTTTTTGTGACCCCCGAATTTCTCCATTTCCTCTCTTCCCTTCTGTACAGCCCTTGTCGTTCGGCAAGAGGTCTTTGTTGTTTTTTGTTTTGTTTTGTTTTGTTTTTTTGTTTTGTTTTTGTTTTTTGGTTCTCCTTGCCCATTGGAAAGCAACGTGGGTCTGAGCCTTCGGGGCCTTCGGCAAGGACTGTCTCCAGTCTGCGGGGCCTCGGATGTGTCGGCATGGGGTTCTGGAAGGGAAGGATTGGGTCTGCCTATGTGGGCTTATGGCGTGATCCTTGCCGTTCGGCAACGGAGGCCTGGGCTTCGGAATGGAGCCGGGCAGTAAGAGTCCTATTTTGCGTGGGCCTCCATTGTTTCTACACGGGCCATGCCCTTCAGCAAGGCTCTTTCAAACCTCTTTATTCCTTTTTTTTGTACTCAATTTGAATTTTGAATTTCAAATTATTTGGAGCAGGTGTACAAAATTCGAGCGAGAAGTTGAAATGGTGCTAGGGTTTTCTCGTGAACCAAGGCATCGGTATCCTTGAGCTTTTATATACAGGAGCTTGGGGTGGAGAAGGCCTCACACTTGAGACTTGAGAGAAAAATTTGGAAAAAGTGAAGAGGAGAAAAGGAGATTCCGGCGAGATATTTGGTGGTGGTGCTGTGGCCAAGGTGATTTCTGGCAAGCTTTTCGTGGTGGTGCAAACAAGGTGAGGCTTCATTTTCCTTGAATTTTCGAATTAAAATGTACTGTTTGGCATGAACATGTTGAATGTTAGGATGAACACCTTGAATATGGGTATGAACTTGTTGAATGTTGTTCGTAGAGCAAAGAGCATATAGGTGTGCCATCTTTTTGTGTTTTGATCTTTCATGCATGTGCATTAGTTCATTTTCCTTGTTTCTGCATGTTGTAGATGTCTGAGAGTTCTGATAAAGAAAGTCATGACCCCCCTGCCTTTGGTGGGGAAGATACTGAAAGTGATAGTTCCCAGTCAGAGCCAAGCCTTTATGTGTGTTCTGAACGTGAGAATTCCTAGTTAGAGCATGTGGTAGAATGTGTAATAGAGAGTAGGATGGCAGTTCGTGATTGTGAGAGGAGGGAACCATCAGTAGATTCTCGAGAGGCTAATTATAGGGAGATGCAGAGAAACTATAGCATGTTAGAGGCTATGGCTAATCGTGTTCTGGCTTTGCCTCATACACCAGAGGTGGGCTCGAGCAATCAAGCTGGGCCATCAGGGTCTGTGGAAGTAGCTGTGACTTCTGCGTCAGAAGGGTTGGAGGTACGGGTTGGTGTCCCATTACCGAGAAGGAATACATTGACAGAGGTAAGATTGGTGGAGATTCAGACAGAGTTCAGTGTTCCACCTTCGGTGGGGTTGAGGTTACCTACTGCGGCCGATGTGGTTAGATATCCTCCAGAGGGATGTGTGCTTATTTTCACGGATATGTATAAGCATGGCTTCAGACTACCGTTTCATCCATGGGGAAAACCCAAAAAGAAAACAGCTATGGATTCAGGTATGTCTTTTCCAAGAAATTATTGTTGTTTTTCTATTAGTTATATATCTTTCTTTCAATCTAAATTTTTTCAGTATTAATATTCCAAGTTTTTTCTATTTTGGAGGCGTTTTAGTTTTGGTTCATTCTGGTTTTACCCATTTGTCTTTTCCTATTGGGAAAATTTGCCTAAGGACCTGTTAGATCTAGTTTTAGAGAGATTAAAATCGATTTCAGACTATTTGGCTTTTAGTGTTGTTTGTAAGACATGGAATGGTGTAGCAAAGAATAATCGGAGCCAAAGTCGACACACAGCTCCAATGCTCTTAATTTCTAGTGACAAAGAATATACATGGAACTTATACAACGTCATCAATGATAGGGTTCTTGATTTACAATTAAGACTTCCAAGTAAGCGATTTGTGGGTCTTCAAAAGGATGGCTAATAGCTCTAGAAGAGAACTTCGTAGTGACCTTAATGAATCCATTCTCTATGGTTGAAGGATGTAAAGAGAAAGAAAATTCAATCATTCGCCTTCCTTCACTAAGGAGTTGTTATGACTTTGGAGAATTGGATTATTATGTGTATAAGGCTACAATTTCAACGGACCCAATTTTAAATGCACATGATTTTATTGTTACTGTCATATACGGAAAGTTTTCTTATTTTGCTTTTATCATACCTGGTAAAGACACAGATTGAACGTATATTGATGATTGGGACTTCTCATTCTTTCATGAAGTTGTTCACCTTGGAGATAAAGGTTATGATGTATATGCTTGGGATGCAATTTTAAATTTTGACATTACAAGTGAATCCGACATAAACTGGGGAAGCTTGAAAACTATGGAAGGGTTTGGTTCACAAAGGGCGTCTGCCAAGACATATATTGTGGATTCCAATGAGAAAGGGTTTTTAATCGTGAAAAGGCATAGAAAGTGGGAAGGTATTTGGCCAGATGTGAAGTATGTCACATTTAAATTTGAAATTTTCGAACTAAATTTTGATAAACACGAGTTGATTGAGAAAGAAACCTTGGATGATGCTGCTCTTTTTTTGGGTGATAATTCTTCCGTGTTTGTTTTGGCTTCAAAATTGCCAGGATGCCAGCCTAATTGAATATACTTCACCTTAGATGATCAAAGTACGCCTTGGGTACCTGAAGATTTTGGCGTGTATAACATCAAAACTCAAAGCATTTCAAAGCCTTACACGACAACTGCTATGACCCTGTTAGGGAGGGCTAAGCGACCATCAATTTGGGTTATGCCAACTTGTCGACTGTGAAAAGCTCCTTTTGCGTCTTCTTGTTTTTATTGTTAATTTGTGACTTGAATGTCTTTTTGTTTTACGTTTCAAACCATTTTGTTTCGTTGAAGCTCCTTCTTGTGCTCTTGTATTTGACATAGTGTGCTCTAAGTATTTGCCATATATTTTGTACAATGAACACTTTTGCCATGGCTGAAGCTGGATATAAACTCATTTTATATAATTATTTTTTTCATATCATACATTTTCTAGACCACAATTTCATATTCGAATGAATGTACAAGTCAAAAGTATGGTAGTTTGTGTTGAGTTTTTAGGTTTTCTCGTCATTTGTCCTCCTTAATGCAAGTGTGCTCGAAGCTGGATTGTTGTAAATTAAATATGATGGATGAAATATTAAACACTATGATTGGGTTTTAAATTTGTGTGCTTGTAGCTATATATGCTAGATTACTAGTTTGGTCTAGCTGCCCTAAATCTCCACTTAAAAAAAGGTTAAAAGTTTATAATTCCTGGATATTGACAGTATTGGGTTTCGAAGAGGTGACCATGAGGGGCGAGGGGGGTAGCTTACCGCTATGGTAAACTAAACTTTATTTTTAAGAAAATGTAAACCCAAGAGGGTATTTTGGTAAATGTGGATAACTAAGCGGCAATTTAAAACCCACAATTTAAAAGTTCGGTTTTTTTCCTTGTCCACCCATTTTATACTGGAGGAGATCGTCCCCCTTATTTTTGATTGATATAAAATCACACTCAGAGTCAGAAAGATGCACAGATAGCAAAGCAAGAAAGATGCTCATTCAATCTCAGTGCTCCGTACTCTCTCCCATTCGCCTCACAAACCCTCACCGCCGTTTACCAATCATCTCCCGCCGTGCCCCTTTTAACGGTAATACGAATTTCATTCTTTGGATATATATTTCTTTAAATTCAGTGAATATTTTATGATATTTTGTTTTCTTTCTACAATTTAATTTATTATTGTTCAGCATGTGGAATGAATGGAGCTGTTGTGACCAGTACATGGTTGGGGAGGAAAAAGAATCGGGGAGTAACAGTTTCTGCTACGGAGGAGCAGAGCTCAAGCCTCAATGTGCAGAAGAAAAGGTTCCATTGCTCTTCCAACTTTTTTCATTTTCTTTGATGAATAAATTTAAGAGGCAGACTAAAATATAATTTTACCCAATTTGGGGTTTTGCATTTTTACTTTGATAACTTTGAGATTGGCTTTACCATATCTGAAAGTTGCATTCTTTTGTAATTTTACCCAATTTTGGGGTAATGCTGCATTTTTGTAACACTTTAAGCTAAGCCTGTGACGTAGCCGATGGGCGTTACTTGTTACATTAGTTGTTATGTTCAGTTGTTAATGTGGTCAGAAAATGTGATCCTTCTCATGTTATGAGGTGAGTGGTAAGCACAAAGCAACATTTATAGTTTTGTGTTTAAGTTCGTTTTATTAGTTGAATACTTATTGGATATGGTTCCCCAATCTGACACGCGCAATGTAACATTTCTCTAATTTCCATTTTACTCAGAAAGGTGGTTGACCACATATGCCTACTGAAAGCAAAGGAGGATTTATCTGATGAGGAAGAGAAGGATATGCTGGATTTTCTTTATACAACCCAGTATCAAATGAGAGGCATTCTTGCAGTATCATTAGGTGAGCTTTACTTGTATAAATCAATATACAAAACAATGCTGTCTCCAACTTTCAAAACTCAAATACTTGTTTCAGTTTAATCGTTTTTCTGTTGTCTGATTTTCATTAAAACATGGCCTTATATGTTCGATCACATTTGTAGGACGTATCTCCAATGAAAATATCGACAAGTATACACATGCTGTCTACATGCGTTTCCAGAGAAAAGAAGACATTGGGAAGTTTTACGAGAACCCTTTCTACTTGCGAGTACTCAATGAGCATGTATTGCCTTACTGCCATGTATGCCCTGACATGTAAACGCCGACACTCTGTGCTTTAGGCTTCCATTTCAAAAGTTTCTGCTTTATCAACTATTGGTCTGACATTTAATGTACATAAACAGGGATTGACTAATGTGGATTACGAATCTGAAGTAGAAGATGATATCATACCTATATTCCGAAAAGGAGAGGTTGGAAGCAACATCCTTCCCAATTTGGTTTTATTGATTGAATAAAATTATTTCGAGTTCAGATACTAGATTCTTTGTCTAGTACACAGGAGTTCAC
>NW_018924787.1:0-10528 GCF_002207925.1 Prunus avium | reverse complement strand
CCAGAAATAGTATCTGAACTCAATAATGTGATTCAGAATTCAGATACAAGTACAAAGAATAGAATTGGAGGTGATGCAAGAACCTTAAGTTTAGTGCCTGGGTCCAATCGCAGCGTAGGAAATTTTTCAACAGGCAAATCTTTTAATTCATCCAGAAAATACTCCTCCCATGGTGCAAGTAACAATATGCCTTGTCCTTCTTTGCCTTCTCGTCCCGTTCTTCCAAGACGATGTATATATTGATCCCGGTCAGAAGGAATACCCACCTGGTAACAATCAGACTACGTATTACTTTTACTACAAGGCAATGCAGCCACATGCAAAAACTCATTCATCAGTTATATTTTAAATCTTTTTTTTTCCTTCTTTGTTAGTTTAGCGTGAAATAGTTAATAGATGCAGACATTTATGTTCTAATGTGCTAGTGTGAGTAGCTCTTTATGCATTCAAATATGTTCGAGTCCACCACAAACCTCGATGCTGAATGAGTAATTTAATAGAAACAAATATGTGGCTGTTGGAACCTCCACATAGCTGAATGAGTGGATCAATGCAAAGTGAGCTAGTTCTGCCTCTTAACATATTTTCAGAAAAACAATTCAACAAATCTCATAACCCCTAAATCTAAGTAATGATTGGGAAACTAATACTCAAGAAGAAACTATATACATTAACGCTCAATGTGAGAAGCACTACCATTGTCATTAAACATAAAAGCCAGCACTATACACAATGTAGGCTTGGGAATGCTATGTAAATCTAAGAAGAAAAAAAATTGAACTCCTGCTGAGCCACCGCCTCTGTATTCAGTTAGAACATATTAATGTTGGTCCACTACGTCATTTATGTACACAGAAGATAGATATACAAGTAATCTTTGCATATGTTAGAAAAATCAACTAATTCACATGTCAGTGATATAATTAAGGTTCAACCTATAAGAAAAACATAACTGAGATGGCAAATACCTGAATGACCAAGGTAACATCAGGGTAATTCATTCCACGTGCGGATACATCAGAGGTAACAAGAATCAGCCGTTTTGATACCTTGAATTCCTCAGAGATACGAGTTCGATAGAGTTGAGGCTTCCTGGAATGCATCTCCTTAACATTCATTTTCATTTCACGAAGAACATGAAAGAGGAGGGATGTTACCATTCCAGTTGTACAGAAAACAATAACCTGAAAGGTACAACGTTAGGCCTCAGGCACAAACAACACAACCAAACATTTGAATCCACAAGCTATAACATCAAACCTTATAATCAGGTGATTGCGAGATATGCTCCATCAGAAGCTGGTGCACTATTTGAAAATGCAATTCATGTGGTTCAACAAGACATGACTGCTTAACCTGCGCTCACAAGTAGAGATGGATTCATGACTCCAATTGTCATATTTTATGCTTCAGGTATTATCAGAACCATTTCAACCATATATAATAAAGTAATTAAAATGATGAACACCAGAACTGTTTCACATTAACACATTAAGAGGCTGAACAGAGATGTAAAAGCAAGATTCATAATAAATTCTATATTGGAAACTACACCAACTGGTCAATGTTATATACCTTATCATGAGTTTCAACACAACCTAAACCCACTGTGTCAACAAAAGCATGGTCCTTCTTCAAGACAAGCTGTGATATTCGGCGAACCTGCATATTAATAATCAAGTAAAATCTGGGCTTTGAGTGGTTTCATACAGCAAAATATACCAAGTGCCTAGTAAAATTGTTCCTTTAAACTTCAGACTTGAAGTATAAGGATAGTCGAACCTCTTTCGGAATTGTTGCAGTAAAGAGCAAGGACTGCCTTCGACGAGGCAAACAATCAACAATTTTCTCTATATCCTTCCGAAATCCTAGGTCTAGCAAGTGGCCAGCTTCATCAAGTATCAGCATTTTCAATCCCATCAATCGCACCGACAAGCCTGACTTATTCTCAATGTGGTCCAGCAACCTGCCAGGAGTTGCAACTATTATCTGCGAAACATTTGTACAATGGATTCTTACTCTCTTCACAACCCCACTAAAATTAAGCAGGACTTTCAATGACCAAGCCAAATGTACAAACCTGGCATGGATTTGATTCAAGACGTTTCTGGTCCTCTTTGAATCGTGTGCCTCCAACTAATGTTTGCAGACCTATGCCATCATGGTACTTCAACAAAACATTTGTTTCTGCAGCTATCTGACTTGCAAGTTCTCTTGTGGGGCAGAGGATAAGAACAAGAACTGGAGACACCCGTTGATTGGTATTGCTAGTCTTAGCCTTCACAACTGCTTCAATAGCGGGAAGCTGTTTGTGTTTAACAAGAGAATTGAAAAGAGAGAACCTAAAATGCTATGAATCACTCCAAAATAACAAAAAGGTAAAATGATGTACCACAAAAGCTGCAGTTTTTCCAGTGCCTGTTTTAGCTTTGATCAACGCATCTTTTCCTGTAACAAATGAGAGTGAAAATCATCGCATACCGTCTGATTTTTTTTGTTAAAAGAATCGTCACACCCATTTTTCAAGTCAATTAGGCCGGAGGACCAAGAAATTAACTATTGATCATAGGATATGATCATATGAGTTTGGACAAATTGATTAACAAAACGTCCCCTAGAGGACACCTTAGCGGATTAGGATCTCATCCACCCCTAGGATGACTTGGGTTTGAACTACAGGTGGAGGTGTTCTATGTAATTTAGCAAGGAAAGAAAAAAACCAAATAACATGGCTAAAACGAGTAGCCAACTCCTCACCTTCAAGGCAAACAGAAAGAGCAGCCTCCTGTACCCTTGTCATTTGAATATAGCCAGCAGAAGTCAGTGCCTTGACTGTCAACGGAGATATACCACACTCATCAAATCTGTGAAAAACCGAAAACCAACAGGATCACCAATGGGCACATACACATTTAACTGATCAAAGACTGAAATTATAACATGTCCACAAATGCAATCTAAGAAAACCAACCGAAGTAAAATAATTTTGCATACCTCTTTCCACTAAGAATTGTCTCCTCCAGTTCCCTATCCTCCCCTCCTTCATTTCCAGCAGCATTTTTCTTACTAAGCTCGTACCTTATCGACTTAACCTGCTGCGCAAAATCACTCTCCTCGTCTAATGAATTAAGGGGCACCCTCCTCTTAATAATCTTCACATCATACTTCCCCAATGAAGCACTACTCCCTAATTTCCTCACATTTCTCCCAAATTTCGAATTCTCATTAGCAAAGGGCTGCACGGACTCACCCTCTGAATCGAAATCCGAGTCTTCATCGCTTGAATTATCGCTTCTCCGAAACCTCCCTCGGCTCTGAACTGAGTAGTTCCTACCCCTAACGTTATTGCCACTCAAATTTATCAAATTTACACTTCCACCATTTCCCGCCAAATCACGACCTTTCGATATCAGCTTCCTCAGGTCTAACGGCGGTGCGGTAACCGATCTCGTCCGTGCGTCCGAGCCAACCGGTGGAGGCCGGTCATCAATCGGCCCATCCTTTTCGTTCCACAAATCTTCTGCGCCTTCTTTCATGAACCGATCGGCTAGGGCTTTAAGGTGCTCGTTGGGGTTCATAGGGTTGTGCCCGGTTTCTGAACCCTGATTTGAAAACGGGTCGGGTTTCCCGACGACTTTGGCCCGGATTTGGGAGCGGAGACGGGCCTCGTAGAGCTGTTTCTCTTGTTCTAAGAGGCGCTTTTCCTTCTCTTTGGCTCGTTTTTCGTGCATGCGCTTCCATTTCCATTTGGTGACGCCTCCCGGGAAGGTCCGGGGCCCGCCGCCCATGGGTCGGGTCAGTACGAGCCTGCATAGAAGCTTCGAGAAGTCTCTCGACCGTTCCAAAAGGATCGAAGCGGACATTGTGTGTGGTTAGTGATTCAGTGATCGGAGAGAGAGAGAGAGAGGGGAAGGGTTTTACTGGTTTAGGGTTTAAGGAAGACAATGGGGATGGGCCTACATTTTAATTTGAAGCTGAGGTTTGTCATGCTTCGCTATAAAATGGGCCTTTGTTGTTTAGGGTTTAAGGAAGACGATGGTGTTGTTGGACCTCCTTGTGTATGGGTTTCAAATTTCAATAAAGGGCCATTTCTTGTTATTTTCAGGTTTTTTCTTTCTGGTCGCAATTTGTTATTATTTACAGTTTAAGGAAGAGAAAAAAAATGTCGTACAAGTGATTAAGAGCGTTTAACCCACACACGAGTCCGAATCTTATATGTATCTTATTTCTAAATTCAACGAAAGGATACGGAGTTATACATTTAAATACAAAAATATTTTGTTAAAAATGTGACGAAGTTTGACACAAGCATTTGAAGTCAAGTTTGCTAAATGTCTAACTAGTGGTCCATTAATTTCTCGTTCTAATGTTAGAAGACACTGGAAACTCAAAGTGTTGCTACCAACAAGTTGCAACTTGCAAACCCATTGATGGAAACAAACAAAAATTCATGCAAGTAAAAAACCTAAACATAGAAATAATAAGAAGCTTTGTCAGCCCTTACCTCAATCATGGACAACAGAGAACTTAAGACCATTTCATTATATAAAAAAAAGTCAATGTCGTCCCAAAGTTTTCGCCATCTCTAGCCAACCAGACAAGACAATGGTTAATTTGTGATACTATAATTTAAGACCATTTCATTTCACTCGTCATGCATTGTTAATTTGTTAGAAAATTTAAAAATATTGCATTAGGTCCCAAAATGGTGAATAATTATGATTTCAATTTTCCAAAAAAAAAAAAAAAAAAACAAGAAAACCACTTTCTTGTCTAATCCGTCGAAAAGCCTCCATGGGGTCCTAATTTCTTGAAACCAAATGAATGCATCCCAATTTTGAGGAGTATGCATCTCAAATTGTGCAAGAACAAAACTTATGACCATCTCTGCCAAGAAAACAAATTAGACAATAATGTATTTGAAGTTTATACGCATAATTCCTTTTTCTTTTTTTTTTTGGGTTACTCTTATGCTGTTGGGGTAGCCTCTAAATTGCTTTTGTCACTTATTGCTTGGATTATGGTAGCACTCTTGTAGCTATGGTGGCTTGCCCACCACCATTTTCTGTTTGTAGCATTGGTTACTGGCTCCTCTCTTGTGGGTGTGGCCTTGTGTTGATTGCACTGCTATTCGGTTATGGGTGGTGTGGCATTTCCCTGTCCCGTTTTCTTTGCTTTTTGCATTTTTTTGTTTTTCTGGGCTTTATGTCCTCTTTAAGTTTTATGATGTAGTAAGTTTTTTGCCTTCATGTGTTGCAGTCTCTTTGTTGTCAAATTTGATTCCGTCCAAAAAAAACCCATCTTAAGAACATTTAAATTTTAATAATTTAACTCAAGAATTAACTAACTCTTCATATAATGATATATATTTTTCCAATGTTCGAAGCAGTCTCAAGTTCAAATTTCTTTCTCATTGATTTAAAAAAGTGTTGAACTCAAAAGTGATTGACGATGAGCACTTTGGAAAGATGTCATGGCATACGTGACCAGTAAAGAAAGATGTCATGGCATACGCGACCAGTAAAGACTCATAGGTTGAACCAACTTTGACAATTTAGTAGATAAATAAACTATAAATATCTTCAAGAACAGAAAGAAAAAGCACTTGGAATTCCTTGTAAACCATCATCTACGAAAATGGAAGAAACAACAATCACTTTTGGGTCTAAGAGGTACATCATTCTTTCAATTTGTTTGTTAATTTCATCATTTAATTAAAATTCTTTCTTAATTTTGGTTTTGAATTTCCTCAAAATAGGATTGCAGTTGTAACTGGAGGCAACAAAGGGATTGGATTTGAGATAAGCAGGCAATTAGGTTCTAATGGAGTTGGGGTGATATTAACTGCAAGAGATGAGAAGAGAGGCACAGAAGCTGTTGAAAAGCTAAAGGCTTCTGGCTTCTCTGATGTGCTCTTTCATCAGCTGGATGTCACTGACCAAACTAGCATTGCTTCTCTGGCTGATTTTCTTCAAACTCAGTTTGGAAAGCTTGACATATTGGTAACTCTTTTGATCTCTCTCTCTCTCTCTCTCTATGCATCTTCTTGTGGAAATTGTATGTTATCTTTTCTTCTCATCAGTTTATTTTTCTTAACCACTTATAACAGAAATGTGTGTTTTTTTATTTTTATATAAATATATTGCAGGTCAATAATGCAGGAGTTATTGGATCTTTATTCCTCACTGATGACAAAGAGAAGTTGGCAATTGGGCCTGAGGATGTAAGTCAATAAAATTCAGATATTTCTTTAGACAAAAAAAACTAAAACTCAATCTGTATCAAGCTAAGCTAACCCTTATGATATATATTTGATGTACTTGCATCACTTACTAATGAATATATCATTGACAAGAACAAATACCGATGCAGCTTATAGGTCCCAATTGTATCAAGAATGAATATGTAAAGCAAACCTATGAGACAGCAGGGGATTGCTTCAAAACAAACTACTATGGAATTAAGCAGCTCACAAAAGCACTTATTCCACTTCTTAAAAAATCCAACTCGGCAAGGGTAGTCAATGTCTCCTCTGCATTGGGACAACTAAGGGTACACAACCGAACCCGAATCATAAATCTAAATACAACATTATGTTATGTTGTTAGACTGATATAAACGTATTGGTTTATTGATTTTTAGGTTATTCCAAATGTGGAAGCCAAGAAGGAGCTAGGAGACGGTGATAGCCTCACAGAAGAGAAAGTGGACAACTTAGTTGAGGGATTTTTGGAGGATGTGAAGCACAATTTGATTGAAGCCAAAAGCTGGCCTATTAATCTATCTGCCTACATTGTATCCAAAGCAGCTCTGAATGCTTATACCAGAGTCTTGGCTAAAAAGTATCCTAGCATTGCCATTAACGCAGTCTGTCCTGGTTTTACCGCCACAGACATGAACAATTATACCGGTATCCTCACAGCTGAAGAAGCTGCTAAAGGTCCGGTGAAGGCGGCTTTGTTGCCGGATATTAGAGTTTCTGGCCGCTACTTTGAACAGACTGAATTGTCAACCTTTGAATGAAAATTTGAGATGTAAAATGATATAATTGTTTGCTTTTAATATACCTAATACCTATGTACATGTGACATGTACGTGTGTATGCACAATGTGTTTTGAACAACAAATTTTAGTTTTAATAAAGATTTCAATTTCCAGATCTCTTCTCTTATTTTGACTTACTTTCAGTTGCCTGGTTAATTTATTTGAAAATTCTTTCTGTTGCAGTCGATCGGTTGCTCAAATTTGTGCTGGTTTTATGGATCGTGTGGGACAAAGGAATGCCAGGACATGATCTTAGCCTGTTGTGTCAACTCATGGTTTTACGAAGTAGTTAATGGATTTTTTGGTGTAAAACTTTTGCTATGATCGTTTGGATGTTGAGGAAGATTTTCTCTTCTACAGTACTGTTTCACAGTCACATCTGCTTATTGATGATTACAGACCTTCCTATACTTTGGATTTTTCAACTGCTGCTCAATTATTTACTTGTTTAGTTGATAAACCCTACGACGTTTCAAAGTTCTTGAGTTAGACAGTGTATTAACCCTTATGATTGCCTGAGGATTTTTTGGCTATCTACTGAGTATTTAGCTGTTCTGCTGCCCAATTCTTTCTTTTCGATGGAAAAAGCTCTCGTCCCAATCTACTATATTTCATCTTCAGCCGATATAAGTTTCTACAACTCCAGTGTAAACCTTGTGTTGCCAGACAAAACAATTTCCACCCTACAGTGTATTTTGCGTACACCCAAGAGTGATCCAAACCAGACGTGACAAACAATACAAACTCGTCTCCTCATGAATTCCTATGATGCTGGCTTTGCCAATTCTTTTGATGATATTCTCGACGAAAGTGAAAGTACCACGTCGGATCGGAAACAAACATGATAGAAAATAATACTTCACACTCAAATCTCTGACTGTTAAAGAAATTATATAATTTGTTTCCATAGAATCATAAATCATTTTTTACAAAAACTTTAGACAGAAAGCCTCAAGCCAGAAAGTACTGACCCATTGTATAAAGGAACAATTTCTTTGTTTCAATCAACAAGAAGAAGAAATCATTCATGGGTTGCACAAATCGATCTTCAGGAACAGTAGTTTTCTTCCCCTTGGAGGGTTTCTGAGGTAGGGCCATTTCTAATCTTTAGAACGGACTGTTGCAGCATTTCGTCTCGCGCAGCATCCCACAAAATATATCATAGACTGACATTGCACAACAAAAGGAAGGTCAGGAAATCAAGCACTCACAGGAGCATATTGAGAGTAAAAGATGGTGGAAAGTCAGTTACTGAATCCTTCTCGGTAAGAGACCAAATATATGAATGTAGTAAATCTTTTTTCATTAATCTTCAGCCAATGCACATTGCATAGAAAAAGGCCACTCTTGTGATTAAAAGTTTTTGGAATTCGATAGTCTTATGATTTATAGGCAGTTCAGCTTTCATTATTAATTCAAGAGAATCCCATCAAGTAGTAAGAGAGAATGCTTCACCAGAACAACAAATAGAGCCACGTTAAAGATCGCAACCACTCTCCACTCAGTTTTCATGTATTGTGCAACTCCGGCCCTTGAAAATGATAGAAGTATGGCAAATATGAGTGAGAAAATTTATACAAAAGAAGAAAAGAAAAAGTAAATTGAGATAGAGGTGATGCTTACTTGCAGGAATCGCAGTTGTAGCACTTGATGTCCCGGGCATTTTTGTAAAGTTTGCAGTCCTTGTTTGAACTAACTGGGTGGAAGCTCATGTCATAGTATGAAGCATTAACAGCAGGATAACCGCATCTAGGAATAAAGTTGAATCCCAGCAATTGGTAATATCAGTAAGATGGAGTTTCACTAGTCTGAATTATGTCTGAAATAAACTGCATATAAACTAATTAAACTTCCATGGACCATGAACCACATAAAATGATTGAGGAAAACAACTTAATTTGTTCTCTCCCCCCACCAAACTGATACAATAATATAATAAACACAAATATGTATAAAAGTGGGAGGCTGTCTAACAGTTGAGATACAAATACATATTTAAACAATTCGATCAAGGACCTTATTATAAAATAATTATATATACATAAATATAAAGGGAAGCATTTTGATTTTCCCCTGGAAAGCAGAAAAACGCCCAGGAGGGTGATGGGAAGGAAACTTACCAAAGAAAAAAAAGACACAAAAATGAAAAATAGAAGTATGACACCTACTCAGATGGTGGTCGACAACAACCAGCCTCGATAGGGGTTAGCTTTGCCAATTTGTATTGCTTGAGAGTCTGCATCCGACAAGTGCAGTGAAATATCTTTAGTCAATGGAAAAGAAAAGGGAAAGAAAATCAAAACTAGGTGATGGGAGATAAATGAGAAATTTAAACAAGTTAAGAATTGGACCTTATACTTTTTGTATAGGTTTTTGCAGTCATCAGATTTCACAAGACAGCTCTGTAAGTGCTTCCAGTTATGGGTATTGTTCAACTAAAACAAGAAAGTGAATAACTGATATCAAAAAATGCATGCCAAAGTTGGCACTTCATATCAATATTTTACACGGCTAAAAGAGCAAAAGAAATTTACTTGTTTTACAAACCATGGACTGTAATCCTGGAGTTGATACTCCTTGTACCTGACCAGACAAGAAGATATTAATTGCACCCATCATACCAATCCTAGCTGACCAGTGCATACGAAAAAGAAAAAAAAAGGATAAAGAAATAATTTTCTTTTTATTCCTAAAGAGTGGTCTTCTGACAAAATAAAGTTGAAACTTGTGGCTGCATTCCTAAGATGATTTGAAGCTGCTAAACTTTTACAGATTCTTTTTTTTCTCTATATTTTTCATAGTACTGCTCAGATACTTTCAGGAGTAGATATTATAAATCAGCATTATACCCATCCGAAAAGCAAGATGAGGGACCAAATGAATACTAACCTCAAGCCAGCTATGCTATGACCAGAACCATTATTTGTGACAATGAACCTACAAGTAAAGGCAAAAAATTGTGCAAGATCAAATTCATGAGCACTAGTAAATCTGTGCACTCATGAAACAGGCACAATGAAAATTAAACCATTGAGGAGCAGATGTTGAATTGGTGTAAGCCAGCGAGTCAAAACTCACAAATTGAATTGGGGGAAAACTAAATTCACAACATTAAATACAGGGAGATTGAGAAAATATAGTAACTATTTAAAAAAGATCACATATCAACTGTATCTTTAAGGGGGAAAAAAATGTATCTTCACAAACATATTCCAGCGTAACAACATATTGACACAAGAAGATACTTCATCATCCTAAGATACAAGCTGAACCCCTGTATCAGCTTGCATCTTAGGATGATGAAGTACCTTCCAAATTAACCAACGTTTAGTATTATCTACATGAGGACTGGCCTTACTAAATAAAACATGTCCAAGCACATAATACATCTTTCTACAACAACAAAATTCAGACTAATCGCATCCAGGATATCTTTGTACATGATCTATATACTAAATTGATTTTATTCTACCTCCAAACCATC
>NW_018924783.1:27214-41521 GCF_002207925.1 Prunus avium | reverse complement strand
CTCCAATTTTTTTTTTTTTTTTGGTCTGAACCATGGGGGGGTCCTGGATATGCCCCAACTTTGGGTGGCACCTTTAAGCCTTAACCACAACCCAGACTAATCCCCACTCACACCGGGTCGGCCCGTAAGGGGTAAAGTGTTGGCCAAAGTGGTGACTCCGTACGAGAGCAAGGATCGAACCCCTGACCTCTCTTAAGGAATGAGAGTGCCGAACCACTCACACCAACCACCTTGGTTAATTGGCTCCAATTTTTAGTTTTACTGATTAGCGGTTTTTTTTTTTTGGGTTTGGTTGTACTTATTTGTGTTAGTGTTTGGAAAATGAATTTCTAAATTTAACTAGACTATAGGCCTCGTTTGAGTTTAGTTATGCTGTTTTCGGGCTTTAGCCTCCCTACCAAAAAAATTTGAATCATTATATATTATATTATAGAAGAAGCCAAGAAAAAAAAAATTTAGCTAGACCCTAAATAAATTCCTAGTTCTGCCATTGGCCCCTGTTTGTATCTGTAATAATTTTTACAATATAGAAAAGTGAAAGCCAGGGATTTGATGGAGTTTCTGATCATGGTGAAGGATCATTGACTGGCGGAGAAACACCATTATTGATTATTGAAAGGAAGGGAAAAGAAGGAAAGGGGATTTATAGGGTATCTGATTCTCTCTCTAATTGTTCTTGCTGCCCTGAGGAGAATATCTGTGGTTGTTATAGTGTTGTCTTGTTTTCCTTCAAATATAGGGTTCTTGAAGTCTAGCTAGTCTCAATTCAAATTGTAGTTTGAATTTGAAAGCTCAGTATATATCTAGAAATTCCAACCTTTTGGTTGGCAACCCAGCTGAGGTGTTGTACTCTAAACTGTAAAATTGTTACAAATACAAATGAATAGTACAAAGTTTTTGTTTGTATTTATTTCGGTTATTTGCGATAGTGGGAACGATAGTACGAATACAAGTTGGGTTTTGATTAATTAAAGGGAGCTGATTTTTCCACTCCCCCTTTCTCCACTTACACTTTCTTTTGCTTTTTAATACTTTTTAATCAATTTTGTTATTTTTTGTTCTTTCTTTTTCCTATTATACCATTATCCTAAACTCTCAGGAAATCTCTCATGCCCCATATCTCTCTTCGAATTACCCAAAGAAACAAATTAATAACCATGCACAACAAGAGCAATCATTCAATGATGTTGATACAAGTGATCACATAGCCAAGGCAGAAGAAGTTGAAAGCCTAAGCAAGCCCAGTGATATTGAAAATTCAATTAAGTTAAAATCATCAACCTCAAATGTTGAGAATTTCCCCCTTCTCCCCCTATTTTCTTCTCTCCCACTAATGTATTCATGAAGGTTATATAATAACCCAGAAAACCAGAAAACATATTATTCAATCTTGTGGACTCCGATGATATTAGAACCTAGAAAACCCACAACCCCATGGACTATCAGAAGGCGAGATTGGATGCTGGGTGATTAGGTTTTTGATCTCGTGGATGTATTTGTAGGAGAAGGGGTGGAGTGAAACAATGTCGCATTCGAAGTGCGACATTTTCTTGTTTTGTCGTCGGATTTGGGAAATCGACAAAACAACCCACCAGTCGTGGAGGAGAGCCTAGGGTTCGGGAAATCGAAGCCGCCTTTGGCCCATGGTGCTGGCGGCACCAAAGGTGGTAATTTCGAGAACTATGAGGGTTGGGACAATGGTTTGAAATTGTCGAACGATTTGAGGAGGAACCGGTGACTTTAGAGGCGGAGGTGGGTGGTGCTGGATGGAGGAGGCATGTCGGCCAAGCTCCACATATTCAATTATGACGGAGAATGGGGCTCTTGGCTCACTATCGAAATAGAGAGAGTGGGGAAGAGAGAGAAATAGAGAATAGGGTAAGGGTAGAATAGGAAAAAGGAAGAACAAAAAAGAACAAAATTGATTAAAAATTATTTAAAAGCAAAAAGGGGAGTGGGAAAATCAGCTCCCTAATTAAAATTTAAGTTTTATCATAATCCAAGTTGAAATTGATTAATTAAATGTTTATGTCATGACATGTGCACTCATATCAATTGAGACTATAAAATTGTTGAAGAATACACAGAGTCCCACATCAGAAACTTAACAAAATAGAAAGTCTTATATAATAAATGGTTCTACTCCTAATAACATCGAGGCCTTTTGTATAAAACCTCATATGGTTAAGTGGGGGATAATATCGATGTTACTAGTGGTGGGCCAAGAGTCCGTTACTCTGAAATCTTAACATGGTATCAGAGCCAAATTTGGTGCATCAATTTGGCGTGGCTAGCATTACTAGAATTCAATAACACAAATTTCTTTTCTTATGAAATTAACACAAAATAATATCACAACTAAATCCAAACATATTTGGTACGTAGTACAGTCGAATGCTCTAATTAAGCACGCATGTTACGGCATAACACAAATTTAGTTACTACACTATACCCTAATTTGTTTTTGGCACTGAGACTAATGGTGATGGTGCGGCACCACATGCTGTAATATCTCCATCAAGAGGTTGGGAGACAATAACAAGCCCTGGATGATCCGAGGATTGCAAGAAGTAAGGATAAGTATGATCCATGGTTTCTGTTGGAGGAATTTTGGCTTCTGTTTGGGAGGTGTTGCTAGCGTCACCCATGAAGAGTTAGACGCAGTGGCGGATCTACAGAGGCGCAAGGAGGTGCAGCTGCATCTCCCCTCGCCGGAAAATCACTTTGAGAAGCTGGAAATGCCCCTCTGCTACTGCCCACCAGCTGTTCCATTATTTGCTCCAAAGAAGCTCCAGGCAGCAGCTCCTTTGCGCAGGCTGCAGCGCCCAGGGCTGCTTGGCTTCTTTTTTTTAAGTGATATGTCCAAAACGCATAGTTTTGGTCCAAGTGAAAAAAATAAAAATAAAAAAATAAAAAGAAAGGGCCACCACTACCCACACCGGCCAACTCCCCAACCACATTCCTTTTTTCTCAATCCTCCTCTGCCTCCATCATCCATTAGCTTCTCTTTGTGCTTTTTTCATTATCATTGACTATCTCTCACTCTCTCAAATTGGTACAACTAAATTCCATTACATTCATTCAGCAACGAAACCCTGAAAGGATCTCTCTCCCTCTCTGTATTAATTCTTTGATTCATTTGGTAGAAACCCATTTGTTTTAGAGGCAAAAGAAGGGTTGTGAAGTGGGCATAAGCCATGGCAACTCCAAAACCAGAAGAGATAAGCCATCCACCAATGGACCAACCCTCCACAATTTGTTTGGAAAATTAATTTCTCTCCCAAATTTCAAAGTTATTTCTCTTTATGCTTTAATTAATTAAGATGAATTGTTGGGTTTTGGTTAATTGATTGAGTTTTTGTTTTGGTTATTTTGTATAGATTTTTTTGAATTTATTTATTTGCATATATTTTTAATTTTTAATTAATTAATAAAGATTGTTGTGGTTTGATATGATTAATATGGTGAATTGGTTAATATTTCAATGTGGTGTTTATTTGTATATCATTAACATGGTGAATTGGTTAATGTGATAAATATAGTGTTTTTAGCCTTTTTAAATATCGTTTAAATTATCAAGGTATTTGGTTGTTTTTTTCATTAAGCTTTTAGGCTTTGAAATATTGCCCATTCCTTAAAATTTTCTGGGTCCGCCGCTGGTTAGACGCCTAGGGTTTGTAAACAAAGAGACACCTAGAATTGGCACTTTGATAACATGTCAAATTGGAGACTGTGTTGAGAAGAATATTTCTCTATGTATTGATAAAGCCAAAAGGCTAAGTATTTATAGAAAGATTTACAAATCCTACAAGGAATCCTAGGTTTACTTGGAGACTACTCCTAAATCAATTACAATCAATTACAGAAAAGGAAATAAAGAAACTTCCTAATTTCCAACACATATGGTTGTCTTAGGCATCCTAAAAATCCCATTTATTGGCTTTAACAGTTACCAACTCTATATTAGTTGTAGGTTAAATATGATTTTTTTTATATATAGTACAAGCGATAGTCTAAACTATAGGGGAGGTGCTTTCTCATACGCACACTGCTATATGATGCCACTTGGGGACCCATAGAGGCGCAAGGAGGTGCAATTGCTCCTCCTCTTGCCAGAAAAAGCCTTAGAAGTCGCCTCTTTGCTCTACCTTGAAGGTGCCCACCAATTCGAGTAAATGCCTCATTGACGTTTTCTCTTCTTTGCTATGAGCAGTAGTGCGTTTCTTTTTTTAAAAAACAGAAGTTAGGAAGATTGTGTTCCTTGGTTCCGAGCTTTTGCTTCTAAACTATGTAGGTTCTATATTGGCAGCGAGTTTCATGCCTCAAGTGAGCGCATATTCCTTTGAAATTTGAAGTGTATCTCTAGATGCTCGCATGGTTTATGCATTTAGACAAAAGCTAATGACTTTGACTTATTGTGTTTGTGAAATTCTTTTTTACTCAAAAAATTTAATTCATAGGTTGAGTGATAGCTTGGTTGTTTACATTGAGAAATATATTTTTGCTTGTATTAGTAATGAAAATATAATTGAACGTTTCATGATATGAAACCTCGTCAACAATTGTAGCTTAATTTTAACTGAGCATACTTGTTGTCTCTACCCGACTGCATCAATTGCAACCAAGCAGGAGTCATATTATGTGAAGGAAAAATCAGAATAGAAAAGGTTGTCTTTCATGACTTTTGCAACAAGTTAGGAGAAGACTCTTGGATATAGTAAAGAGAGATGTGTTATATGTAGAAAGCCAAGTACATGTTGTGCATGCTAACTCATATCTTAATTTTTTTTAACAATATTTTGACATGATTCGATTTAATTTTGGTAATCAAATTGGAGAAGACTCTTGGAATGAAAATGTTTGTTCCAGCCTGACTTCTTAGCTCAATATTATCCATACAATAAAGTTGAAGTGGATGACTTTAAAATCCCAGGGTTTAAACTTTTCTTTTGACTTGGAAGCATCCAAAATTTTCAAGGATTTCGGAGTGGTGATGATGCATTTCACTAGTAATTTGACAGAGATGTCTGCCCCCCCCACCCCCACATATTTCGAAGAAAATCACAACGATTTACAAGAACCAAGCTTTGAATTGAAGGAGTTAGCAAATCTACTCCCACAACAGCTTACGAAATTAAAGATTTTGATGCGAACCCAAAATCTAAAAAGAGGGCACGAATTCATGTAAAAAGAGAAACTTGGTTTAGGATTGGTATTAGGGTGTTGTGTGATAGAGTGTATTAGTGTGTACTAGGAGTATTTTTGGTAGTTAAATATGGTGTACATAGTTAATTTTACATTTTGATTAAAATATTAAGGTGTACTTAGATCATAGGATATACTCAATTAATTTTAGAGTAGTAAGGATATGAATGTGATGTAAAGCGCAGTGGAAAGAGATTGTTGAGAATAGTGGTTGAAGTGGAAATGAGTGGCTAGAATCCTTATATGAGCTTCGTTCAACATGGGGGTTAGTTCCCATCCATATTATTGAGCAGTACCTCATTCCGAATTCCCAAATCATGACCACAAAAATTAGATACCCAATCTAATTGAAGCAACAACGACAACACAGAAGAAAAAAAAAAATCTTCAGTGAGTAGGCCAACCATTGTGGAAATCAATAATGTGGAATACACCAAATTTGAGTTCTAGATGACATAGAAAGTGGCACGTCATAAGTATTTTGTTAACTAATTTCAAATTAAATTATGATTTAGTTAATATATTTTAGGAAGAAAATTAAAAACCTTTAAACTTAATTAATCAAAAGTCCTGCAGCCGGTCCTAAGTCAAGCTTCTTGTTGTACCATCGTTCCAAGAACAATCAGAAATAAATGAAACCCTTGACCCACTAAAGAAACGGAATCAAAACTATGTACTACTACTGATTTGCAAATGTAACAATTTTACGGTTAGAAAAGTGAAACCCAAGGATTTGATGGAGTTTCTGATCATGGTGATCAAGGATCATTGACTGGCGGAGAAACACCATTGATTTGTTGAAAGGAAGAGAAGAGAAGGAGAAGGGGATTTAGGATCGGATTATCTTTTTAATTGCTGGGACTTCTTGGAGTTGAGTCGAATGTGCAAGCTCAGTGTATATATAGAAATTCCGACTTTTTTATTTTCAATTTGGAGATTATAGAATAGTACGATAGTATGATCCCGTTGAACTCTCTTTTTACTATTATATAGGTGACTTAAAAATCAAGCAGATAACTCAATCCAAACATACGGTAGCTAGTAGAGTAGAATGCTGCTGAATAAAAAATGCATGCTACGTTATAAATTATAATGCAGGTAATAATTAGTTACTACATTTTAGCGCACTTTTCATTTTTATTTTTTGTCCTTGGAACATACTCCATAGTCTAGCTTCAATAAAAATTTCATAATTACATGTTATCCAAGGAGTGCAGATGTGAAAGACTTGGTGAAAGTTTCAAGTGCTTTCAACCCTTCTTCTGGAGACTTGGCTTCCCCCAACACCTTCACAATGGCACTACCAACAATAACACCATCAGCTCCCCACTCTGCTACTTGTTTCACATGTTCAGGCTTTGATAGCCCAAAACCAACTGCCACAGGCTTGGTTGTTGCCTCTCTAATTTCCCTTAAAAGCCTCGGAACTTGTTCGTTCACCGATTCACGGGCACCGGTAACTCCCACAGTGCTCACAAGGTATACAAATCCTTCTGAAGCTTCAACTATCTTCTTCATTCGATCTATTGGCGTAGTGGGAGTAGTTAGTAATGCCAACTCAACATTATTCTTCACAGCCTCCTTTCTCAAGCTTTTCGTCTCTTCAAATGGAGCATCTGGAACCACAAGACCATGTACCCCAACGTCGCTAATTGTGGACATGAAGTTTTCAATACCATGCTTTATGATTGGGTTATGGTACGAAAATAGAACGATTGGACAAGACAATTGTGGGACCACATCCTTTAACATTGACATAATAGAATTGAAATTGGTCCCTCTAGCTAAGGAACGAGTGGCTGAAGCCTGAATAACTGGACCGTCTAGTATTGGATCAGAGTGTGGCACACCTAACTCGATCGCGTCCGCCCCACTAGAATCGAGCACCTTCAGCGCTTGCGCCGTGGTTGAAAGGTCGGGATCACCGGCAGTGATGTAAGGGATAAATGCTACTTTGCGTTGGTTCTTCAATTTTGTGAAAGTTTGAGAGAGATTGATGGTAGGTGTCAAGGTGAGAGCAGCCATTGGTGTTATAAGACGTCTCTTGACTGAAACGGTAGATGCTTGGGATGGAGAGTGAAGAAGAAATGGGTTTTGAGGTTTCTTAAGTTGAAGAAAGCCAGTAGCAGTGAATTTCATAGAAGTAGCCATTAATGTTGTAGTAAAGGATGAAGACTTTTGGAGGGATGCTTGCTAATGTTTGATACAAATACAAGCCAATACTTATAAGAGTTCCCAGGAAGTTTGGGACATAGAAAAGTAGAACCGACATTGGACGTATGAAATTTAAACGTGGAACAGGTTTCTTTTCCTACAAAAGTAACGTGTAATATTTGGACAATAGTGTTTCTGAGACCACCGAGTCATGTCACCACGTGAGAAAATAGAGTCAAAAGTACAAGGTATATATGCGGCCAAGTTCGAATTGTCTTCCAAAACAAAAAAAACCATTAAACAACAATGGACCATGGACAAGGAAAGAAAGAAAACTACCTACATTTTGACGTATCAGTATGTCATCTTGTACTATTTGTACAAAACGAAATTAAGTTTGGTAACATGGGCAGGTTGGTCAATGAACTCCTCACCATTATTGGTGGACATTCAAATTAAATATAATAAATATAAAATTAAATTATTTGGCTGATATCTGAAAAGTAATATAATATAGGTTAATTTTTCTGTCAAAAATTGCATATCACCTTTTTCCCACAAAAACTGCATATCACCTTTTCTTTTTAGCACAGAAACTAATGAATTCTGCAAGAACAGCTTTTTCATCAAAAACCCACTCGATTGTGAGTCCATTCCCATCCCCCAACTCCATCAATTGTTGGGTTGCAACTTCAGCCAACGTATCCAAGGAAGAAGAAGAAGAAGATGATGATGATGAAAATACCCTTTTGTTTTGCTTGACCATGGCCTTCTAAGGAATCAAACACCCATCAAATCCATATCCACGAAGTGGGTTGCAGCAGCAATTTCTCATAGCCATGGCCATGGCCTTCTTAACATCATCTTTCTTCCAATTTTTGACGATAACAAAAACCTCTGAGAGAAGATTCAACGAATCTGGTTGGGCCGAAGAGAGAGAGGGGTTGTGCTGAGGATGAATCTGGTTGTTCTGGGAAGAGGTTTTTGGATTGATAGAGATAGAGAGAGAAGGTGGATTTGGGCAGTGGCTATGGCGGATCTGGGCTGGGTGGATGAGAGTGAGAAGGGTGGTGGCTGAGTGGTGGTTCGCGGGAGACGTGGCAAACGTGGTTGTTTTGGTGGTGGCTATGGCGGATTTGTGTTGTCGGTGAAGTTTCTGATTTGGGTTTACTCCAATTAGGGTTTTTTTTTTCCCGTATTGGTTTCTTCAATTTTGTGATTGCTTTTGGGTTTTTTATGTGGTTTCGTTTATATTTGTAATCACGAATAAGGTTTTTCAGCTTTGATTTGGGGTTCTCCAGTGAGCCTGTAAATCTGGATGCTTGGGCCCGACATTGGAGATGGCCGCACCTTGAAGGGCAGAACAATTCCATGGAGTAGAATCAATTGATGGTCTGTTCAGAGCTCGAAAATGGAGGGTTGTGGATAAATTTCCGAATTTACCCTCACTTTTGACAGAAAATTTAACAGAGTTTGACGGAGGGACTACTGGTGCAATATAGCACCTAGTTGAGTGACCCCTGCAACTAATAATTGAATTGAAGGACCAAAGTGTAAATACGGGTATAGTTGAGGGACCATTCCTACGAATAACCCTATAATATAGTGTGCCCTACACAAAGTGTACCCAACTAAAGCCAAGTAGTATTGTTATGTGTCGGCAAGATAATAACCATCCATCAGTGCAGAGAGCTTTTGGAAAGGAAATAGCAGTGATGAGGCTGTCAAGATAAACAGATGATCACTTGAATACTCAAAAAAAACAGAGCGCTTTTGAATTGGAAAAGATGCTTCGAAATAATCTGTGGGATTGCTACTTGATAAAAACAAAACGCTTTTTGAAGTTAGTTATCAAATTGTTCAATTTTTAATATTAAAATCCTCAAGGTTATGTAAATGTCTTGAAAGGTTAATCGTTTTATTAGTCTTTGAATTTAGACCCGATTTGCATTTGAGTACTTCAATTTCCAAAATGGTTCCCGTGGTCCTTTAACTTCACTTTCGTTAGGACAAATGTTCTTGCCGTCAATTTTGTTAACTTTTTCTGTTAAATGCAGGGGCAAAATGGTATTTTTATGTTAAAACAAAAAAAATAAATAAAAAATCATATCTTTAAAATAACAATAAAAGAAAACCAAATAAAAAACCAACCAAAAAAAAAAGAAAAAGCAAGTTTGGGGGAGTAGAAATCCAGATAGAAGTGGAGAGAGAGAGAGAGAGAGAGAGTTTGATTTTAATTTTTAAATTTTTAAATTTTTTATTCATATTTTAATCAATTTTGATGCAAAAATACTAATTTGCCCCTGCATTTAACAGAAAAATTAACAAAATTGACAACAGGACCATTTGTCCTAACGAAACTAAAGTTGACAAACCACGGGAACCATTTTGGAAATTGAGGTACTCAAATGCAAATCGGGTCTCAGTTCAGGGACTAAAAAAACGATTAACCCTTGTCTTGAATGAAATAGTCCAATATTTCATAACTTTTTACTTGTTTTTTTATTTAGAGAAAAGTGATAATTGTATTCATAAATTAGGCCCTAAGATCATCAGCCAGAAGGGAAAATACAAATACCCATAAAGGGGTAATACGAATACAGAAGCATAGTAACCACATCGGGTTAATCCAAATACCTGCCATATAAGACCAGAGATATTTTGGCGTAAAAGCCGCATGCCTGAACAAACAAGACGTGAAGCGCAACGCCCAAATATACCAATACAACTATAACTTTTAAACTCTCACAAGTACAAAAAAACAAGTAGAGACTAGAACAATTAAACACCCAACTCACAAGGAGTTGATGTAATTATTACCAAACAACAAAACAACAAGCACACAACAATCAAAAGCGAACAAATCCACTATCACCGCTTTTGCCTCCTCCACTACAACCGACATCGCCACCTTTGAGACAAAGAACACCATTGAGATTACAACCAAGAGCCAAACAAATTTAACCACCCAAACCACATATCCAAGCATATATGAGTAAAAAACCAAAATCCAAAACACATCTAGGCACAAATAACCTCCCCCAACTAAAATCCCAAATCCAGAAGATGAGGCGAAGGGGGGGGGGGGGGAGATTTTTAGGGTTTTAAGCCCCTTCTTCTTCTTCTTTTTTCATTGCAAATGTTATAATAATGTGATAGATGCAGTATTTCATAACCCTTTACTGCAATTATTTCATAACCTTCCAATATTTCTTAACTACTCTCCAAAAAAACCTTTTACTGCAAATGCATGTTTCATACTATCATTGTTTTACACACTAGGCCAACATTTACATATACTTGGCCGCTGCTACTTATGTTCAAAAGGTGGTTCTAACTATTCACCATGAAGCAGCCTAACTTCCAAAACACTTCACATGGATTTCCCACATTTTCCCAATTTCTAACCCACAAAACAACAACATTTTAGAATGCAGCAGTATTCCAACACCCATTAAATTTCCAGGTGAGGCAAAACATTAACAGATCCATTTAGATTTCTCACGTTGCGAAGGGCTTCTAATGCTACTACCAAATCTCAGAAACCAGCAGCCTACATCATGGAGTTAATCTCTAGGATCAAAGTTACTTGCACCTTATCCATGAAAGATGCATCTAGTTCAACTTTGTGTCGCACAAAACTTGTTTCATGTTACTCCCTGTGCTTAAGTTGCTCCTCACCAAGCCTCTGCATCTCCATTTCGAATTGCAAAACATTAACGGATCCATTTAGATGTCACATGTTGCGAAGGGCTTCTAATGCTACTACCAAATCTCAGAAACTAGCAACCTGCATTGCGGAGTTAATCTCCATGACCAGAGTTGCTTGCACCTTATCCGTGAAAGATGCATCTAGTTCAACTTTGTGTTGCGCCAAACTTGTTTCATGTTACTCCATGCGCTTAAGTTGCTCCTCACCAAGCCTCTACATCTCCATTTTGAATTGCTCATTTCTTCCTTTGCTCCTCAAGTGCTTCTCCCAGGGTATGAACCTCTCTTGAAATCCCTCTTTGCTCAATTATTATCCCATGCACATATGCCCATGACACCCTAGCTCCAAATCCTCTAGCTCAATTTCGTTTCTTTGGGCCCAACACCTCACAATACACCTCATTCATTACTATATAACTCATGTCTATTCATTCATTAGTTCTTTTTTTAATTCGTCTATTGAAATCATCTTGAAAACAAATTTAAAAAATGCTTATATCAGTAGCATAAGCAGTTTTTCAAAAATAGTACATCATTGGCTGCACGTAACTTATAATGTCAAGCCTCGTCCACTGGTATTTCATTCTCTCCACAAGTGTGGGTTAGTTTGAAGAATGTGAACTTGTCTAGTTCCTTCCCAAGCTTCTTCCTGTTCAATATTTTACAGATTATGGGAGTCACTCATCATTAACCATCATGTTATAAACTCCTCCCCCACATGCATAAGTTATGAATTAAACTTCTATCTTCTATCATATATTGCAATCTTGTGAAGAGAACTACTATCATTACCAACCACCATACAAATTTATATCAATGTATATCTAAATATTATATTTTTGGTTAGCCTAGAATATAGTTGGATCGAAAAAAAATTAAAAACAAGCCCACAACATAGTTGGTTCATTACCTATCAAATAACTGAGATGCTTGGTATATGTTGTTAATTACTAGTCCACTCGGAGTAATTATATGAGACAATAAAATGAGTGTAAACATGGCATCACTGTCACGCCCCGATTCGAGAATAAAGACTATTCCTGAATTAGGGTGTGAATCATACCATAGTTATAAGAATAAAATTTGACAACCATGATATGATGAGAAATGAAGCCACAAATAATACAATTTTACTTAATAATACAGAATCAGAGTCACAGTAGCTCGTAGTTAAATACACATTAAGATCCTTATCAAACAGTTTACTACTTACAAATACTAATTATACAATTCAACAACAAAAGCCTAGTAGCTTGATTGAAACTCGCTTCCTCAAACTTTGCATTGAATCCTGCACAATCTATTAAGGTATGAGCATTCTAATGCAAGTAGAATACCGTCAAACCCCCAAGGTCAGCTATCACAGTTAATCAAAGTGTCATGCATCAAACAACACAAGATACATAAATTATGCAACCATACCAGATAAATAAATTTGCATATGTGGTGATGCCATGAACTCACTCCCTTCTAATCCCACTAATACATACCTTAAGGCAACAAACTTACATGTCCCATACCCTGTGTTTTACCGCTGTGGCTTCGAATACCCTAAAATATGAACTAGCGCCCATCCGTTCCTTAACCCCATTTTTTATTTACACATTTCTCAACTTTCACTTTTCATTAAAACCTCGTCGAATATACACTTTTGTTCCAATTCCTGAACAAATTTAAATCCAAATTATTATTGAGCAGTCTTCGCTCTATTTCACCTAACACCAGTAAACCTCAACTTAACACTTCAACCTTACGCATTTCAAAGATTCTACGTGAAAATGACGAAAATGCCCTTAGGACAAATAATTTTATACCTAATTATTTGTTAAATGTTGCATCATGACTCTAAATTGTACCAAATCATGGTTCAAGTCTCGCTTTGAGTTTGCACCGACCCACCTCAAAACTCGTGGCCATGTGTTCAAGGTGCCGGTGAGGCTTGCTAAAGCAAAAGGCTTCAGGTATTCGCATGCCCATACCTATAAAAAAAAAGTATATGAATGACCAATTTAAACAAACTAGTACATTGTAAAGTGGGGGAGGTCCAATTCAATTAAACTAACCTCCTAGCCCATAGTCGTCGATGCTTGAGCAGATACCCATGGAACAACAATCTATTTACCTGTACAAACACGACAATGTCGCACTGCCCCAACTGTATTTATTCATTTTCGACACTATTTCAAGACTGGGTGTCTACTGCAGGCACATGTATTGACTCTTATCATTTAAGAAGAATGATCCAATCTAGCAAACTATGAATGCCCTTGCAATTTGGTTGACTTCTTTATAATCTTTGGGTTTCTTTTTCCAGTACAAGGTTGAAATGCTTTCATAAAGCACCTTCCTTGCGCATGCCACTAGGTTAACAATTGGTTTCCTACACAACTCAACCAGCTTTTCTTTTTTTGGGCACCCATGTCGACCTTTAATCACTTGCCACCTACACGCAATGTTGTGATTACAGCGAAGTTTGTGAGTCATTGCCATCTCCTCAACCTCATCAAAGTGGAATGTGTGGATAGTATCTCACCATTTCTCTACCAAGGCCACAAGTAACGGCCTATCCCTTTTCTTTCCCTCGCCCAAAATTGAGACGAAGGGCAAAAACCCAACTTCTTTTATCTTGTCTTAGATACTCTTGTGCATTGCTCTGTGAACCCATTCAACGCAGCGGTTCTGGTTTCCACAACCTCTGATCTTTTTAAATTATGCTACGCAAAACACAATACATCAAAGTCAATTAAGCACGGTTAGGTTTACACAACCTCTGATCTTGTCCCAACTAATTAACAAACGTTAACAGGATCCTATTATCTTGAACCAAGAGCACAATACCTTGAAGGAGATATGTTCCTCCAATTCGACGTGAAGCAAGGGTGATGAATGATTGAAGTTCTCTGGTATGAACACACATACACATGACAAGCGGGTTCGTTTTTGTGTCAATTGTTTCGTCGAGCTTGACGTCGTATGTTAAACCTTGCTTTTCTTGGACTTTGCAAGTGCTCACTTCACCGGCACAGAGGAACCATCATTGGCTGACTCATCGGATGGTTCAACCTGGGTCGCAATCGACTTTTTTTTCGCTACTCTCTTCACCCGCATCGTCGAATTTATGTTCTAGGGCTTCGAAGATGAATTGCAAGGTGTTGCGTAGATTCAGCTGCACCAAAATGGATTAAGCTGCATCCTCAACTTGTGATACTCGCAAGTGCACGAGCCGTTCGGTAGTAT
>NW_018924783.1:8390-25789 GCF_002207925.1 Prunus avium | reverse complement strand
GGCAGGGGGCTGTAGCCAAAATGAGTTTGTCTTTTAAGCTCTTCATCCATTCATCCAAATTAGGCCTTAACATGCTTGAATTGCATGAATTATGCTCTCTTGCTCTATTTGCCTACAAAACACACAAAGGGAGGCAAATAACTTAGAAATCTAAGAAACTAAGCAAAAGAAGTAAGTAAATAGGGCATGTATATGTATGAAATTATGAGCTTAACACAAGGGTATTTGACGGAATTGGGGTAAGGGTTTTTGCAGATTGAGAAATTTTGAAGGATTTTGGGTGAGGGTTGAATAGGGTTTAGAGGTCGATTTGGGGCGTTCACTTTGGTTAAGGTGGGGGGAATGACAAGTGTTTTAGGAGAATTTTGGGATTTTGTGTGTATTTTGAAAAATTATCGGGCATTCTGATTTTTTTTGTTGGGTATTTGGTTTTATTGAACTGTTTTGGGCCTAATAATAGTATTGGGTTTGGTCCAATTAAAAGTGCTAACACATGTAGTAGGTTTAGTGAGCTTATGTGTATTGGAATTTGGGCCAATTATTAACTCTCTTTTTTCAGGAAAAAATATGTATTTCCTTCCCTCTTTCATGAAAAAATATGTTCAAAAAAATTATGTAATTGCTTTCCACTTTTTACAAAAAATTTGTATTTGAAAATAAGTCTTAACCAAAAATACATTTTTTCTCAAAATATATATATTGCTTCCTTCGCACAATTTAGAGTAAAAATGTATTTCAAAATAAGTTTTTTCAGATTTTATTAAGTTGACATAACCAATTTGGGAGGGAAACTCATTTTAGTTTTTTTTTTCTTAAAATATGCATTTCAAGTAGACAATAAATATATTTCTAAATAGATTATTTTGAGTTGACACAACAAATATATAATTTTTTTAATAAAGAAGACATTAACATGAACAACTACATTTTTAATGTTTCTATTAAACAACCCTCACCTCCACAATTCCATCATCCTATCATTCTCACTCCAATTCTCAATCTTCCACAAATTCATGAAGAAAAAAAAAAAGAATTGTGTTGTGAAGAAATGGTTCCTTAAGTGAAAATTGCATGCAGTCGGTTCTCGTGGTACATACAGATATGTACATGCAATTACACCTAATTCTTAAAATGTTTCTCTTTGAGCAAATGTTAAACCGTCTATCTTTTATGGGATCATGTAATTTGCTTGTCTGTGATGGGACAACGAGAGATGAAGGAACTATGCTAGGCCAACTTGTCAAGTTCTTCGTCAACAACTCAATCAAGCGGACTCGATTACTTCCTTTAGATGCAAGTTGTTTGGGTTCTTCACCAATGATAGTGCAAAACGAACCTGCTCACTTACGAATTGGAAATGCAAATACAAAACAACCTGTCAATCTCTATTATTATTGACAAAGAAGACAAAAATAAACTATATATAGGCCGACTCACCTTGTTTGGACCATGGCATGTGCATTCAATGTCTTCTAACCAATTCAAAATGAAGAACCTACAATCCTATCCATTTTCTCCTGTGCGGGCCTTATCACTTCTCACAATTATAAATTTTTCAAACTCCCATCCCTTTTCTAAATCGGTGACAATCTCATTGATGTAAGTGTTGTCAAGAGTTTTCACCTACAAAAAAAAAAAAGAAGACTCAATTCACTTACAATTTGTTCCATTTGTTTATAACAACAGATGCATAGTATTTAGGATTTGGGAGAGTATCCATATTTCGACCTCTTGTTCACCAATGTGCACCACTACCAAATACCAATAACTCACGATTCGATTCAAAAATAGGGATGAACATCTAGGGGCACAATGAGTTACTTAGAAATTCATGCATATATTACATAGTGCAAAATGTTGCTAAACACAACATAATTGATTCCATATTGCACTTCTTAAGTCCTACAGTGAACCGGTTTGAGTGTTCACTTCTCACTTTGACACCCAAATAGTCGAACTTATTATCAATTGTTGCATTAACTTGATCCTACAATGAGGTATAATTTAAGCTTAAATCCATTAACTAAATGACAAACCACAACACTTTGAAATATTAACGTACCAATATATATGTGAGGAAGTACCAATTTCTTGATCCCTTTTCTTGTAGATAACACACTTTTGCATTAAGTACTTGGTCATTTATCCAATTTTCCATCGTTAAGCACATCAACTCACCCCGGGTCACATGGTTTCCTCATTCCATGTCAATTATAATTTCCTTACTACAATCGAAGATAAAGTCAATTGTATAATTAAATTCACGTAGACAACTACATAGAGGGAGTGTGTTGGATGTTAGTATTACTATTCACAAGTCATAATTATTTACCTTGAAGTGTCATTAGGGAAAACAAAAATAACAAAACAAGTCGAAATCGGAATCTTATAAGTCACTGGGTTTCAACTTGAATGGCCCAATTTTTATTTTAGACCTCATCTTTTACATCGCCTGTTTCCAATTGTCGGGTCAACCCATGGTTCTTTACACTGATGCCTTGGACGCATTTTGCTTGTACGACGTTTTTTGATTCAACCTTGATCACCATGGGGCAACTTCGTGACATTTCTCTTTTCCGCGCCAATTTTCAACTGTGCGGAAAGGGAATTCAAATATTAAATATAGTAATAAAACACATTTAAGTAATTTACAACATAAAAATAAATTTATTTCATTGCCATTTTAATTAAAAACTATAGTTGTAATCAAAATAAATACATACTTAAAACATATAAACGACAACAAGAAACCAATTTATTGTTGATTTTCAAACTCCTAATCGCTCATCATACCTCATCTTGAATGCAACTTTGTCCCTCTGGTAATGGTGTTGATGGATCGTTCATGTCAACTACACTTTTCTCATGTACTTTACTACATCATTCACCCTTATTGGTCACAACATTCTCATCACCTTGTTGGGACTTTTTCAATGCCTCGTCCCCTTCATTTGCATTCACAGCTCCATGTCCCACAAATAGATAATGTCTTGCGTCTTTCATGAAGGAACTCACTATATTCATTACTTTCTCATTAAAGGTAGTCGCTTCATTCATTAACTTCTCATGAAATGAAGTCACGTCACTCATTAACTTCCCACTAATTTTCAAGACTGAACGCTTCACCTCGGCTTGTATTATTGGAATCAAAGCGGATGGAACTTTTTCAAAAATTCTTTCAATGTTCACTTCAGACAATTCATCCAACTTAGTGTGTCTTGAAACAACCTCAACAGTAGGACTATCAAACCCACCTTGCTTTCTGACCCATTTAATTTATTTACATGCCAAATTATTATCCCATGACACAATGTGATGCAAAGATTTATCAACATATACTCCACTGTGGACAACTAAATTGAAGTAGAATAGCTGGAGGAAAAGCATTGACCCATTTAGATATGCACCTTTATTCTTTTTCGAACGACCTAACACTTTTACGTAAAAAGTTAAATGCATGGCCATCCCAATTCTTACCCTTTATCTCCCCCGGGATCCTCAAGGAAGTTAAATACTTCCAACTCACTAACAATGAAGATGTGGGGCAAAGCAGAGTGCCAAGTGCAAACATCACAAACTGGACTTTGAAGTCATTATTTGCATTTTCGCACTTTTCGAACTTCTCAACTAAATCACTTAGTAATGATTTTTTTATCATTTATGCAGTAAATATTCACTAACTCCCTCACCTCTTCATCTTGTACTGATCCGCCAAGTTCAACATTCTCACTGGTGTTCTAAAGACCCATAACACGTCCAAAGTCGGCGACACTTATTCCAAGGAAATTGTCATGCAGTTTGAACCTTTCAATCAAAAAATTGCAAAGTGGCTGGTGCAAGCGAGTGCATA
The DNA here is from genome assembly GCF_002207925.1 of Prunus avium. Next base: position 21,939 of record NW_018924783.1, on the reverse strand, counting down.
ATACATATGACCATGTACTGAACCCAATATCAGTAACTAATGCTCACTTCTCCTTCGACAATTTTTCCACAGTATGGTGGAATCTTTCTAGGTTGCATCTAATCATCAAACCTTTCGCTTGTTTTGACTCATTTACTTTCCCACTCTGACCTGAAACGGGGGAACCATATGCCGCCTTGTCTTTGAGGTTCAATTTCCTCCGCTTTGCAACAATCTCTTGTTCTCTTATTGTACCTGAAAATATAAACTATTATTAAAAAAATATATTTTAATAAACTGTGACCCAATATGTTGCCATCTCTCACCGCATTGTCGAACTATGCGCTGCCAACTTGACCCATTTCATCATGTTCCTTTTTCTTGTGAATCATTTATTTTTAATTAAAAAAAATCATCTTAATATTAAGCAACCACATTTTCATTTTTTAGATACATGTATGTGTAACTTACATGAAATGGAAAAATGCATTTGGACCAACTTTTTCATGTTCTGCATTACTCTCGGCCTTGCATTTCCCTTTCGCTTGAATACCTTTTATTTTATTTTAAATATGGACTTCCAAAGGGCAAAGTGAAACTTGACCATAATTTCATTAGACACTACCGTAAATCAACCTTCAATATACAACACTAGCTTGAAAAAAAAATATATTCAACACTAGCTCAACCGTAAGATTGTGAGTTTTATATCCCACCATAAATACACTTGTGAGGAAATGATTAGACTCTCAATAAATTGATGAAAAATAGCGATAATCTCAAAAAAAACAACGAATGAACCAAGAATTCACTAATTAGAACTATTTAAAAGATTAGAGAGCTCAGAATCTGTTTAAAAGATTAGAGGATTCAGAATCAAATTAAAAGTAAAGGAGGTAAATCAGAAGAAAATCCTAAAATTCATGAAGCAATCCTAATTTTTTCCATTTTGAAAATTTTGACAAAACTCGAGGATGAAAGGGGGGCTTTTGTTTACCCCTCCTATTTTATTTTTTGACTACATAATTGAATGCTCAGGTGTTTTTTTTGCAGTACTTTCCACCACAGGAGTTTCCAATTGCAAGTTAGAGAGAGAGGCCAAGCCACACGATGAATGAATGACACAAGCCACGCCCCTGCTGTCCCCACGTGCAACCTGCGACATTTCCAACGCAACCAAATCTAATCCAAAATCCCGCGAAATTATCATCCACAAAGAAAAGGAAAACAAAAATGAAAATCGTAACTCACTTCAGCTAACAAATTCCCAATAATTAAATTTCTAATATTCATGGAATATATCTTGACAAATCCAAATGTGAGGAAAAAAAAAAATCGGAATTGGGAATATTGATAGAGTAACAGTGTTGAAATCTTCACCCACTTTGTTGTTTTTGGTGGCAACTGATCACTACGCAAATAGTGCCGCTCCCATTTTCAACTCATTTTCAGCGGACTTCCCAATACTGTCTCTCTCACTAAAAATCCAACTGCAAATCACAGCATCACAGACTGGTAGATCGCTTTCTGGGTTTTGTTTCTGATATTCTCGACTTCAATTTGGTGATTAATTTATGGGTTTCTAAATTTCCTTTCTGATAATCCATGTAATGGCATTGTTACAAATCATTACGAGCAAAATGGGTTTCTTTTGTTGATCTTCAATTATTGTTTTTTTCTTTTAATTTTGTCTGTGCTCTGTTCTTGTTCCTCAATGGCATCACCCTAATTTTGGTAATTTCTGCAATGAAATCAGTTTCATTCCATAGCTGGTTCTGGCTGGTTTAAGAGTATTGTAATCTTTAATTTTAAATGGGTTTTTATTATCTTTGACTTTTCGGCAATGGGGCAATTAATCACCAGGTAAAAATGCAAGCGTCAACTTATGGTGCACTAAAGGGGAGCGTAGGATTTGGGGTCCAAAACCAAAAAAGGGTCTCGGGTTTTGGTGAATTGAGAAATAGAATAAGTACAGTGTCCAGAAATCTGTGCGTGACTGATGGGAGCACTTGCTGCGCTGGATTGAGCCTCAGTTCTGCGGCTATGGGAGCCAAGCTTGCAGGTCTCAGAACGGGCTTTGATGGGATTTCCATGTCCAAATTGAAAGCCAGATCGGTCCAGGCCCGGGCTTCTGGTTTGTTAATTGCTCTCTTAATCAAGCTTTTTCATTTTTGCTTATTTGTTAGCTTAGAGAATAATATGGTGAGTTCTATTGGAAGATAGTATCTGTCTCTGTTTTTTACTTTCAATAAAGATCTTCTAGTTGTCTATTTGTTATCCAAATCTGGTTAGTGATGTATGTAACTTTCTTAGTTTACTCAAATTCTAGCCTCATTCTATTGTTCGACTGCGAGGACGAGGGTTTGTTTCATACTAATTGTCACCTCCTCTTAATGGGTGCTGTCACAGCTGTTTTGTGGCAATTTTGGCCAGTTGGGATTACATGAAATTCGTCGTCAAGAGTATGATTGGAAAACTATGTTCTAAATCTGTTGTTGCTCACTCCATGAAAAAGTCATTTCAATCTGTTGTATCTTCAAAAAAAAAATATAGATCAGTAAAATCTGTCTCTATGCAACTGTATATGCTGTAACCAATCTGGATGCTTCTTGGATGGTGTTGAATGACCTTACATGTCAGTTTAGGAGGATGCATAAGTTTGTTTCCTTGGGATTTAAAAACTGGATTCAATACTTTACTGGGCCATTATATATTGGGTTTTGATTTTATTATTGTTCTTACTAGTACTATATAATGCAGATGGGGATCTTGAGAATCTTGTTCCCTCCAAGCCTCAGGGGAAGTCTTCTGGAACAGTTTTGCCATTTGTTGGTGTTGCTTGTCTTGGAGCCATTTTATTTGGTTATCATCTGGGGTACGGTTTAATTTGATTACAAGAATACATTCTCAATTCAGTCTCAGTTTCCTTACCAAGTGATTTAGGTTGTGCATGTCAAGTAAGATATTATGTTTCAGCTGGTCACAGAATGTGTACGCAAGTCATGACATCTTGTTATTTTTCTTTCTACACAAGTCATGACATCTTGCATACTTAATCATGTGTGAGGCTCACTATGACATCTGCCTGTATTTTTTGCAGGGTGGTAAATGGTGCTCTTGAGTACCTATCCAAGGATCTTGGCATTGCTGAAAATGCCGTATTACAAGGCAAGTCCACTTTTTGGTCGGTTTAATCTGTGGAAAATAGCGTAACTCAAGTAACATTTCTGGTTTGTTTTCTTGTTTGTATTCTTCATATATTAGAGTCACATGAAGCAATTTTCACCATTTTCCTATTGCTTGAGGACTCACTTACAAAATTAAGGAAGGAATATATAGTCAAGTACTATCATTATTTTTCAACAAAAAAAAAGTATTGTAGGTTATTTCAAAGATTCAATGTATTTACTTAACTGCACTGCAACGCATATAATGTCACCCAAAATTTAGGTTTTTGTTTTTGGCGTATACTGTTTTCTATTAATATTGCATAGTTCCAACACCATAAAATCTTTTGCAGGGTGGGTGGTTAGTGCGCTTCTAGCCGGTGCCACAGTTGGATCATTTACTGGTGGAGCGTTGGCTGATAAGTTTGGCAGGACTAGGACGTTTCAATTAGATGTCATTCCCCTAGCAATCGGAGCATTTTTATGGTCTGTCTTTTTCCATCAACTATATCATTAATATGAGTGTTATAAACTAATGAATGGTTTTCTTTAATATTTCAGTGCCACATCCCAGAGTGTGCAAACAATGATAGTTGGCCGCTTACTTGCTGGCATTGGAATTGGCATCACATCTGCTATTGTCCCACTTTATATATCTGAGGTACTAGTTATGTTTATACATTCCCATTCTCAATTGTTGGCTTTTGACATGTTAACTATACCACCTACCAACGCTATATACTTATGCGCAGATCTCTCCAACTGAAATTCGTGGTGCGCTTGGATCTGTAAACCAGCTTTTTATATGTATTGGGATTCTTGGAGCGCTGGTGGCTGGATTACCTTTAGCAGCAAATCCATTATGGTATTTCATTATTGCACCTTTTCTTTTCTTTATGAACCATTTTGTTTGTATGCGCATGTGTGTGTGTGTGTGTGTGTGTGTGTGTGTGTGTGTGTGAGAGAGAGAGAGAGAGAGAGAGAGAGAGGGAGAGAGTATGTGTTTATGATTTTTTGCGACAGTTTATATAACCCAACATCTGTTCAGAAAAGTTACTCATTGTTGATTGAAGTTTGACATATATAAAAGAAGGTGGAAGTAGAAATTAGGTGATAACTTGGCTAACTGGGCTGAGGTTTGGATGCTAATATTTTATGGAAAATGCTAGGCTTACCGCATTTTTACACCATATTGTGTACGACCTCTCTAATAGAGGTGGGCCCCATTGTATTGTTGGGCTCCACCTCTATTAGAGAGGTGGTACACAATGTGGTATAAAAATGTGGTCATCCTAGCATTACCCATATTTTATATATGAAGTATAGATACATTTTTGGCTTTGAGTTTGATATAGAATTTTTCTGGTAAAGAGCCTATTGACTAAAGTCTAAAAACAGTAGAGATATAGAAAATTCCTCGTATTCAAATGGGCAGAAAATGAAAATAGAATCTGGTGAAACTTTTACCTTTGTTGACAAGTTCGAACTTATGTCATTGGGGCTAGTTTAACGTCCTAGCTAGATTGATCTATCAATTTTCTAATAATTACAGTCTTAATTACTTTATTCCAGCGAGACAGAATGTTGCACTGTAAGATTTTCATTTCATCTCGTGTAATTATTCATCATTCTCAAGAGTATATTTTTCTGCAAGCGGATGAGTTTTTGAAATTATGGTAAACACTGAATGAATTCTTGATTATGCTTTCTATTGGTAAAAATTAATATATGAAACTCTGTTTATGGACTTTAGTAGTCTGGATAACAGTATTATAAATCTTTCCTATTTTTAAATATCAATTTTCCTGCTCTCTGTCTCTCTCTGTGTCTCTCCCTGTCTCTCTGTCTCTCTCTCTAATTATTTTTTCTATCAGGTGGAGGACAATGTTTGGTGTTGCAATAGTACCCTCTGTTCTACTGGCATTAGGAATGGCTGCTTCACCCGAAAGTCCAAGATGGCTTTTCCAGGTTGTCAAGAATGTTCGATCATATAGCAGAACAGATTTTATGAGTGCAATTTTTATTGTGTTCTTTTCAGCTTTTAATTGGATATGATTGTTTCCTTCAAAATTATTTTCAATGGAAGTGCTAAGCTAATCCCTTTCTGCAGCAAGGAAAAATTTCTGAAGCTGAAAAGGCTATAAAAACATTATATGGAAAAGAAAGAGTTAGTGAGGTTATGCATGACTTAACATCAGCAACTCAAGGTTCTGTAGAGCCTGAAGCTGGCTGGTTTGATCTGTTCAGTAGCCGCTATTGGAAAGGTTTGCCTAAATTTTATGGAATTCATGTTTGCGATGTTAAGCATTCTTCTTTTTCTCTGTTGACATATGCCTTTATGCAGTTGTTAGTGTTGGTGCGGCACTTTTCTTGTTCCAACAGTTGGCTGGGATAAACGCTGTGGTCTATTATTCTACTTCTGTCTTCCGCAGTGCTGGCGTTACATCTGATGTTGCAGCAAGTGCTCTTGTTGGAGCAGCAAATGTCTTCGGTTTGTGTCTCACTATCTTTCTTTTTGAAGATTGGAAAATTTGTTTCGTCTTTGTCATGAAATGTTTGCTAATGCCAAGAATGGTATCTTTTCAGGAACAGCTGTTGCATCCTCATTGATGGATAGACAAGGAAGGAAAAGTCTTCTACTCACAAGCTTCGGTGGAATGGTAGCGTTCTTTTTATTATAGATCTATTAATTTGTTTGAAGTAATTGAATACCTTATATATAGATGCACACATGGCAGACATTAATACAAAAAGGTAAAGTTTTTTTTATTTATTGGCATTGATCTAGGTTTAAATTTTAACTCTTGAATTTTAACCTAACGATTGGTGACTATGTGCTCATGGCTCTATATATATGTAAATATACAAATACTATGCTCCCACATGTATGGGTCAGTCTGGTAGAAACGCTAACTTGAGAGTAGTACAGTAGCTGCATTGGCTTGCCGCTCTTGTCCATGTACACTTGTTAACTAATCATTTGGATACGTAGTACATTGTGGCTTGGCCGTGCAGACCACTTATAGTAATGTGAGGCTGGTGGCTGCAGAAGTGGCCATGAATTCTATGGCGTGTCAGGGCTTGGAGGGTCCTTTTTCGGATAAGTAGAAATGTTGAGTCAATACATTGCTGATTCATTCCAACATGATTTAAAAGTGATCTGTACTTAATGATTATAGAAATTTCCTCTCCATTAACCCAAGTGCTCTACATGTGTGCCCCTTCAGTTTTAGATTCACTGTCTGCATAGGTAGCAGACAAAGGTCATGAGGCTTGGAAATTTCATTTAGTTGAAAAAATCATGGAAACGTAGCACGCTATTTCTCCTTTATGTCCTGTACATTGACATTAAATGGCTTCCTGAGTGGACGATTTTTCTGAAAAACAAAATTATCATCCCCCAATGCATTTAAAAAAGCTTTGGCAGTGCTGTTGCTTTAACTGAAATTGTGATAAAAATGGTTTCCTGTTTTTCCCTCTCTTTCTCATGTATTACTGATAATTTTTTCTTTCTTGATTCATTAAGGCTGCTTCAATGTTGCTGCTTTCTTTGTCCTTTACATGGAAAGTCCTGGCTCCATATTCTGGCCCCCTTGCTGTTGCTGGGACTGTTCTGTAAGTCAGAGGTTCCCTTTAAAATATAGATCCATACTCTTTGTGCATTCGAAAGCTTAATTTCCTATTTTAACATGGTTTTCTTTTTTTTTCTTTTTTTTTTCTTTACAGCTATGTATTGTCCTTTTCACTTGGCGCTGGCCCTGTGCCTGCTCTCCTTCTTCCAGAGATATTTGCTTCAAGAATCAGAGCAAAAGCAGTTTCTTTGTCATTGGGCATGCACTGGGTAAGTGATAATAGGAAAGGTTTTTTTTTTTCCAACAGCTATTAGTTATGATATCCTGCCCAACCAGTCAGTATGTTTGAAGGATTAAGACTTTCCAGTAAAGCATGGCTGTTATTTATATTTTAGATGCAGGAAGCAAGACAAATTTTTGGGCAATTAAATAATTCAAACCAAACGAACTTTTTTTTTTGGTCAAGTCAAACCAAACGAACTTGATTGCAGGAAGGATATTCATTTATCTTGCCAACGACTTTGTGTTATTGTCTAGACCTGCAGTTGGATCTTTATATATTCATGCCTAACTGTGTTTGCATATACATACACATCTGGTATGCCTGTTTAAGTATGTAAAAACTTTACTCTGTTTTCTGTGTGGAATGAAAACGAATGAAGATATGGATATTATGCTTACATTGATCCTGTTTGCGCAAGGTTATTTTGGCTGTGCTTTTATACTCCATTGGTTTACCTTTCTTATCTCATTTATTAACTGAATGTTTATGCTGTTTCACCAGATTTCAAACTTCGTCATAGGCCTCTATTTCTTGAGCTTTGTAACCAAGTTCGGGATCAGCTCAGTGTATCTCGGATTTGCTGGTGTCTGTCTTCTTGCTGTCTTGTACATAGCTGGTAATGTTGTTGAAACGAAAGGGCGGTCATTGGAGGAAATAGAGCGTGCTCTTAGCGTTGCAACTTGATTATGATATGATGCAAACTACATGTAAAAATCTCACAACAGCTTTGGATTTTGGCCGAAGCATAGGCACCATCACTCCTTTTCATGCTATGTGGACTAGTTCATTTCCACCTCTCGGGGTCCTGTATTTAGAGATTGAACTTTTGATTGTAACCAGATAAAATGGTGCCTATGGAATTCCGTAGCTGTGCACAATACTACTCGGTGATGAGTGCTATGTGAATAAAATATCTTAGTATCTACCGTGAATTTTCGTAATTTGTTGTCAGATTGAATGACTTGAGTACAGGACCTTAAGGGCTCGTTTGGTACACGGGACTGTCTTGGCATGGACTATACTTAGGGACTGTCTTGGCTTGGCTTGGCTTGGTCTAAGTTGAATAACACTTATCCTGCGTTTGGTGTACGCTTGGACTAGGACTAGATTTTTTATTTTTTATTTCAAAACTATCTATGTATATGTATATAATATATATATATATATATATATATATATATATACATGTATATTATTATTATAATATACCCATATACACATATACATATTAATACTATAATAATAGCATACGTGTATATATGTAATATATATTATAATATAATATATAGATATATATACATGTATATTATTATTATAATATACCCATATACACATATACATATTAATACTATAATAATAGCATACGTGTATATATGTAATATATATTATAATATAATATATAGATATATATACATGTATATTATTATTATAATATACCCATATACACATATACATATTAATACTATAATAATAGCATACGTGTATATATGTAATATATATTATAATATAATATATAGATATATATACATGTATATTATTATTATAATATACCCATATACACATATACATATTAATACTATAATAATAGCATACGTGTATATATGTAATATATATTATAATATAATATATAGATATATATACATGTATATTATTATTATAATATACCCATATACACATATACATATTAATACTATAATAATAGCATACGTGTATATATGTAATATATATTATAATATAATATATAGATATATATACATGTATATTATTATTATAATATACCCATATACACATATACATATTAATACTATAATAATAGCATACGTGTATATATGTAATATATATTATAATATAATATATAGATATATATACATGTATATATGTACATTATAGTATATGTGTAAGTAAGTTTAATAATAATAATATATGTTATTAATTTTACAATATGATATATGCATTTTATACATTGGTCACCATTAGGACTAGCTAATCCTCCCTTTTGACATGGGATTAGTAGTCCCCTCCTAAGGAGGTGTTTTTGGTGGGCCCGGTATTAGCAATCCCATCTAAGACTAGGATTAGATAAAACAAACATGGTACTAAATTTAGTCCAAGCCAGTCCAAGCCAATCCTGTGTACCAAACGAGCCCTAAATGGTGAGAGAAGGCGTATATCCAACCTCATACAACAATGGTATGATTTGGAAGATTCCATAAAAAAAAGATTGTGTTGGGAGCAAGTGATTGGAAACTTTTATGCGTTTACCTTAAAAAAATGTTGGGCCTATTTGGTTTTGTTTTCAGATTAGTAGGCCTATTTAGTTACTGTTTTAGAGCTTGTTTGGTAACCAGTTGGGTTTTTCAATTCAGTTTTAAGTCTTTTTGTTTTCAAATACAACCAAAAAAAAAAAAACGAAAAATAGCTACCAAATATGTTTTGTTTTATTTTCTTTTTCATTATAAGAAAAATAATAAATTATCTTCTGTATATCCACATTAGAAACTAAGGTTTAACTGTTACAAAATTACCTTAAAAAAAACTATAGTACCTTGGGTTGTATTGAATCGGGAGAGATAACGAACAAAAAAAATAGCAACTTGTTCTTGTTTTATGACATATCTAGAGGCTCTCGTGTTAGTATTAGTTCATAACTCTTCGCAAAATGTTATGTATACATTAATGTTCCATTCTAAAAGACTCGTATAATCTAGGGAGTGGAGAAAGGGAGAGGGTGGTCTCTTTTTTCTCTCTTTTTTTTTTCTTGAAAATGAAAAGACTAAAATACCCTTAAAATGGATAGAAAATTGGATGTTGTTAAAGTCAGATCACAAATAATGGATTTTGAAAACTCAAAGTGACATTTCTCTTAAATTTTTCTTTAAGATGACATTAAAATTGAGGTATAAGTTTAAGTGACATTTCTACAAACATTTCTATGATCTACTTTCATATTTTGGTGATTCTAAAACATAATCATGACTAGGTGACTCTTGGGTTGCATTCAAAGGTCATGGAGTCGGGTTTGAGGATCACTAGGTCAAGTTCGAGAATCACCGAGTTGGGTTTGGAGGTCACGGTCTTAGATCAACTGGTCTCCAATTCAAGTTCAATGGTGCCCAAATCTGGTTCGACAATCGCAGGAAAGGTGTGTGGGTCACTAATTTGGCTAGGAAATCACTCCTTTGGGTTTAAGTGTCATCGGGTCGGACCAATGGGTCACTAGGGGGGGCTAGGGTAGCCACTATTCACGTGAATAGTGGTTGCCCTTGCAAAAAGCAATGTGTGTTTCCACTCGTTGCCATGGCAAAGGGCAATTACTATTCATTTTTTTGTTTTTCTAACAAATTTTTTTACCTCAATAATTATTTTGGATAATATTTTTGGATAAGAAATAAAAATACAATTAATTTAGAAGAAGCCATAAAGATAAGAAATAAAAATACAATTTGAAAGAAAATAAAATGTTGAGTAAAGAGTGAATAATCGTAGAAGTAGAATAAAATGTATGAGGATTGGTGTTGAAAGTGAAGGGTATTGATAGGTATTTATAGCAAAAAAAATTCTGAATTTTTTGGTATTTTTTTTCATAATTTTATAGCCAAAAAAAGGCCAGCCGTTGGATTGGAGGAGGAGAAGCAGATCGGAGTGCCCAGGCGAAGACACGCGTCTTCTAGTCGTTGGAAGCGCGCAGGGATGACGTCAGCGCACGTGAGTTCAAATTTTTTTAATTGTTGGCGCGTGCATGCGCTGACGTCATCCTCCCCCTCGGGCTGTAGGTGGGGTGAGACTTGCCTTTGGGCCAGTCTGTCTTCGTGGGTCCCACATCTAGCTCGGGCAAAAGTGACCTGCTGGAACTGGATTTTTGGCGTGGCCTCCCCCCAGCCCCAGGCTTGGGCTCCTTGGTGGAGTTGCTCTAAGCGCATTTCCAGCAAGGGGACCTGGGGGAGTGCTAGGGGCAAGCCCAAAATGCTGTTTCCAGCAACAAAAAGTGGCTCGGGCAAGGAGTGGGACCCAGCGAACTGGGCTGGCCCGAGGGGAAGGTTGGCCCGAGCGCCAGCCCGCGTGTTGGAGATGATGTGCGCGCTGACGTCAGCCCTGGCGTTCAAATTTTTTTAACGTTGGCATGTGCAACATACTCGCCAACGTTAAAAAAAATTTGATGCGCCCGCTACAGTTCCCTAACGGCTAGCTTCCACGTGGCGTGAGCTGGGCTCTCCGATCTGATGTTTTCCATAAATCCAACGGCAGCCAATTTTTGTGCAATAAAAAATTGAAAAAAAATCGGAAATATTTTTAAAAAATACAAAAAAAATACTGAATTTGTTTTCTATAAATACCAACCAATACTCTTCACTTTTAACACCAAATCCTCATACATTTTCTTCTCCTTCTACTCAATATTTTTTTTCACTTTCAAGTTGTATTTTTCTCTATCATATTATGGGTTCTTCTAATGAAATCGGAGGGGCATGGAGCACGATGGAAGATGTTTTGTTGTGTGAGTGTTGGGTCCAAATTAGTCATTGTCCCGTAATGGGCAATGAGATGAAATTCTGTCATATGTGGAAAAAAAATTAATCAGGAATTTTGTGAAAGGGCAATTGGTTCGACCCGTACGGAAATGGCATTATCTAGTAGGTGGAAAATTCTTAATAAAGAGTTGGCAAAATGGAGAGATGCCTTGGCAAAAGGGATGGACAACCATAGAAGCGAGGAAAACCTTAGCAATGAGGTAAATTATTTGTAATTTTCGTTTTATTAATTTCTATGTCATATTAATTTTTATTTAAATGTTTCTTGCAATTTATATATTTTATTAATATTTCTTGTATTTCCAATATTTATTTAAATGTTTCTTGTAATATTTATATTTTGTTAATATTTATTGCATTTCTAATAAATTGTTAAAATTTCTTGCATTTCCATTATTATTATTTTATACATGTTTCATTGCCAATATTTTTTAAAGTTTGTTGCATTTCCATTATTTTTTTATATAGATTATGCAAGCACAAATATGGTTTGGTGCTACTGGGCAAGGCAAAAAAAGTTTCAATCATACCCAATGTTGGGAGGCAGTGAGGAATTGTAAGAGACTCCGAATTATTCCAACGGGTCCGACGGTGGTGTTGAACGAGACGCCATTCCATGAGACACCGGCATCGGATTCACCTATGGATTCCTCAATGAGTCAAGACTCACCTATCGAAAAGAAGCCTAGGCCTATTGGGAGGAAAGTGGTGAAGGCGAAGAGAGGGAGTAATTCTACCAAGAATGCATCTAAATTTTTGGAGGACATTTCAAAGCACCAAGCCATGAGAATTGAAATGGACATGAAACAACAAGAGCACGATAGGGCAATTCAACTAGAATATGCAAAAGAAAGGGAGTATATACGCAAAGAAAGGGAGTATGTACGCCAAGAAAACATTGAAAAAAAGGATCGGGAAACCATGGCCATGAATACAAGCCATATGTCCCCTGAAACAAAACAATTTTGGAAGCTAGAACGAAGGGATGTTATGAGACGAAAGCTTTTTCGTGACGATGGACCTAGCAACACGGATTGGTTAAATGATCAAAACCATTAAGTTAGTTTGCTTGCCTTTCATTTCATTGTATTTTTTTTTTGTTTAATAAATTAGTGGTAATTCATGTATTTTATTTTCTTAGTTGTATTGATTTTCTTTTAGTGAATAAAGAAAATATTCAACAAAATTCCTTTTTATTCAAAACATTCCATACATAAAAAACAAACCACAACCAAAGCATACAAAATAAAAAAACCACAACCAAAGCATTAAAAAAATAAAGCATAACTAAAAATACAACATCAACATAATAAATTAAAAAAACGTCTTCACTTCACTTCATTCAACTTCATTGCCTTTCACCGCCCATAAATGCTCCATCAAGTCAACTTGACGTCGTTCATGAATATACGACGATTGCATCTCCGTGTAGCGATCAATCATACGGGGCATGAAAATACCGTCCCGAACCAACGGTTCATGCTGCACTGGTTCTCCATTTGGCCCCATGGGTTTTTCATAAATTCGTGTCAAGGCCGTGTTCATGGGATCTTGTTCATACACTTCATCAGCTAGATAATCATACTCATCCTCCACAATCATGTTGTGGAGGATGATACAAGTCATCATTATGCTCCTAAGCACCTCTTCGTCAAATAGACGCACCGCGCCCCTAATAATAGCCCACTGCGCTTGGAGGATACCAAATCACCTCTCCACATCTTTTCTGTAACCCTCTTGATAGGTAGCAAATAATTTTTGCTTATGGGATCGGGGATGTGGAATTGATTTCACAAATGTGGTCCACCTTGGGTAGATGCTGTCAGCTAGATAATACCCATTCTGGTAGACGGTATTGTTGATTTCATAGGTGACATTTGGGGCTTCACCTATCAATACATCATTGAACACCGGGGATTGACCCAGGACGTTGATCGGTTCATAATTGTATATCATTTTGTACCCTTCTAGCTTATGATTTGGTTATGTTTTTGAGTTAAACTTGTGCTTTTAATCCTT
>NW_018924781.1:6920-21898 GCF_002207925.1 Prunus avium | reverse complement strand
GTGTTCCAGCAGTCGCTCTACCAAATCCCTCACGGCCGCTGCCCCCTCTTCTTTAGTGGCCTTGTCTGTCATTTAAAGACTGGTGAGGTCGGACATTCTCGGCGCCTAACTCCAGCACTTTCTGGGCTGTTGTCCTGGTTGGTCGGCTGCTTGCATCGTGGCCGGTGAGGACAACCCATCCAACGTCGTCGTCGTAAATCCGTGCTTGCACGGCGTTGGTTTCGAAGGGTTTTTCGTCGACTGGGTGTATGGACACCCTCTGGCCGTCCAAAAAGAAAAGCAGTTGGAAGAGGGAGGACGGTATGCATCCGGATTGGTGGATCCAATCACGATCGAGCAATATATTGTAGTCCACACTGGATTCGACTACGTAGAAGGCCACAACCCTTGTCTGGTCGGCCACGGTGATTTTTAACGACAATACCCTGATGGTTTTAGATTTATCGCCGACAAAACTACTCATGACCACGTAGTTGGGGATGAGGTCCTCCTTTGATTTGTCCAGCTTCCTCATTAGGGAATAGGGAAGGATGTTGACCCTGGCCCCACAGTCAACGAAGACCTTGGACACGGGCACACCCTCTACATGAGCCGAGATGTATAACGGCTTGAGATGTCGGTATTTGTTCGGCTCGTCTCTGGGTATTACCTCGTTAAAAGCCATGGCCAACAATTCTGGCTTTGTCTTTGGCCTCTGATCAAGCTGCTCCTCGGCCACGTCATTATCCAAGCCGTTAGTCTGCCCTCTTGGGGCTGAGAACTCAGACGGTAGCACCAGGACCATGTTCATGCTGGCCTCCCTCGGCTCCTGCTGGTCTTCCCTACGAGCTGTCTACCGCGTAAATCTCACGGCCTAGAGTTCCGGGCCGAGGGGATATGCATTGACACGCGGCTTCCTGCTTTTGGATGCGGTGCGGTTGTGCGCGGGCGTGCCAGCACGGTCTACCGTGCGTCGAGAGGTTGATGTGGATGGAAATGGTTAAGTGGTGCGCCTGTTTGAACTCGTCTTCTAATCAAACGATTGTAGCTGAGAGAGGAACAAATCTCGGCTGTCAGGTTCACAGCCTGAGCTACAAGGCCGTTTAGTGGTGGTGTTGGTGGTGGGTTTCGGGCGGTGCTCCGGCGCACTGCTCAGTGAGCGACGGTCATATGATATATGGGGTGAATGAGCGAATAGCTGCGGTGCGGTTGTGCGCGGGCGTGCCAGCACGGTCTACCGTGCGTCGAGAGGTTGATGTGGATGGAAATGGTTAAGTGGTGCGCCTGTTTGAACTCGTCTTCTAATCAAACGATTGTAGCCGAGAGAGGAACAAATCTCAGCTGTCAGGTTCACGGCCTGAGCTACAAGGCCGTTTAGTGGTGGTGTTGGTGGTGGGTTTCGGGCGGTGCTCCAGCGCGCTGCTCAGTGAGTGACGGTCGTATGATATATGGGGTGAATGAGCGAATAGCAAAGATGGTGCTCCGGCGCCTTGAAAATCAAGGGTCGTATGATATATTGATGAATGGATTTTCCTTACAATCTAACGTTACTCCTAGGAAAGCAAGTAAAATATTGAAAGTGCATTACAGGAAAATATAAGTTTCTCCGTGGGAGGCTTTGGTTTGGTGTTTAAACCCTTTGAAAGTAGTCTTGAGCCTTGTATTTATAGAAAGAGTTTCTGGAGGAGTAATCGAGGCTGAAATCCTGCATAGTGGAGTCTGATTAGAGCAAGTGGATAGTCCAATCGACATTTGGGATCGTGAAGTATGGTGGTGTGACCCCATAAATCCTGGTGAATCTCGGCCGCTGCCCTGATCGTGGGGTCTGCGCCTCTGGCCGTGGGGACGCATTTATTGTTCTGATAGCTGGTCACCCAATCTCTCAAGCTGTAAGAATCCTTGTGAGAATGAATGCGTCTAATCACTCTGTTTCCTGTCGCCATAACCTGACTTCAGTCACTTCCCACCTTCCCTCGTGCATTAAATGCTTATTCGTGGCCAGTGGGTTTGCTGCAATAAACAGAGGCGTTACTTCATTAAATGAAGCATGGGACCCTGCTATCACGTGATGATTTGATTTTTAATACCATTAGCCGTGATTTTGTTCGGCCTCGGCCTCGGCCTATTATCGAGGCCGAGATGATCGTGCCTTAGCAACTTTTCTTTCGTCTTCAGGAGGGCCAAATATTTTGGCGAAACGCTGCGTTTGAGCAAATGCCAGGGCCGAGAAAAGGGGCTCCTTCGGTCAGTTCATGGCCGTGATTTATTCGGCACAAACACTAGCTTCCTCTTCGGCCTCATAGCCGTTCCCGGCGAGGGTTTTCTCCTCAACCAGATCCCGTCGTATTCTTCATCAGATATTCCCAACGCGGGGTCGTCTTCGGCCTCATGCCTAAAGAAAGGGTCGCCGGGGCCCTCGGTCACAGGCCTCGCAGTCCTGGGGATATCGTCTATGGACACTTTGATCTCGGGGGGGTCCGAGACCTCGGCCTTCTCTTCGAGGGCTCATCTAGCCTCGGCCAACGTATCCCTAGCTATTAAGTAGTCGTCCAGACGGCCTACCCGGGCCCTTTCCTCGGTCGTCAGACCAAAGATAGTGTCGGCCGGAGTCACAGTGAAATACTGGCGGAGATATTCTAAGTCGCGCTTGCTAAACGGGGCTTTAGCCTCCAATCCTGCTAGGCCGGACTGGTAACCTGACATCCCTCTCGCTCTGGCTTCCCTGTTTGCCTGGTACACGGCCTTAATGGCGGAGTCGGATCCGTTGGTAATGAGAAGCCCCTCTGCGTTCGCGTTTTTGAGGGCCAACTCTACGATTTCACGGTTCTCAGGGGTCATGCCGTATAGGTCGGTGGCTGAATAGTCTTTATGGAATTCCATGAGAAAGGACAAACCGTTGGCCGAGAAAGGGGGATCCCTTCCATGGTAGACGTCGATGATGCCCTCGTCTGTTTTCTCCAGGGGCACGGCCTTTGGCTGGACCAAAACGGCCGCCGTTCTACGGGGGTTCTCGCTAGGCTTTCGACCGCATGAGGGGGCACGGCCTAAAAATGAACCCTAAGAAATGCGCATTCGGTGTCACGGCCGGGAACTTCCTCGGTTTCCTGGTCCATCAACGAGGGATTGAGGTGGATAAAAATAAAGCCAAAGCCATTACGGCGGCACCCGCACCAAGAACCAAAAAGGAGCTCCAGTCCTTCCTGGGCAAGGTCAACTTTTTGAGGCGCTTCATATCCAACTTGGTAGGCAAAATCCGACCGTTGACTCCTCTACTCAAACTGAAAGACACGGATCGGTTCGTATGGAGGGCCGAGTATCAGACGGCCCTCGATGAGATCAAAAGATATTTAACTCAGCCACCGGTCCTTATGCCACCAAGAAGAGGGAAGCCCCTGAGGCTCTACATCTTGGCTTCTGAAGGCTCTATCGGCTGTCGGCTGTCTATTGGCCCAGAACAACCAGTCTGAGCAAGAACAGGCCGTACACTATCTCAGCCGCACCCTTAACACGGCCGAGCTAAACTACTCACCCGTCGAAAAGCTGTGCTTGGCACTCTACTTCGCGGCCATTAAATTACGACATTATATGCTCCATTCGGTCGTCCAGATCATCTCTAAGACCGACCTTTTCAAATACATGCTCACTAGACCAATCATACGTGGCCGGATTGGTAAGTGGACGATGGCTTTATCAGAGTTCACCTTCCAATATGTGGCTCAGAAGTCGGTCAAGGGTCAAGCCCTCGCCGTTTTTCTGGCTCACCACCCGGCTCAAGGGTAGGAGGAAGAGTTGGAAGTCGAGATCGGCATGGCCCGCATGGAGATGAACTATTGGACCATGTACTTCGACGGCTCAAGTACCGAGACCACATCTGGGGCCGGGGTCGTGATCGAGTCCCCTCAGGGGCAAAGGTTGCAATTCGCGTTCCAACTTGATTTAAAATACACCAATAATCAGGCCGAGTATGAGGCACTCATCATCGCCCTCGAAATTCTGAAGGAAATGAAGGCGACTCGCATTTTGGTTTACGACAATTCCCAGCTGATGATCAACCAGCTGACCGGGGAATACCAATGCACGAGCGAGAATCTAACTACATATTACGTGACGGCCCTCAACACGGCTGACCAGTTTTCTAGAATCTCTTTCGTCCATGTGCCATGCACCGAAAACCATGAGGCTAATGAAATGGCCCAAGCGGCGTCAGGTGTAAACATTCCGGACAACGACCATGACCGCGTGATCAAAATCGAAAAGCGCACCTTGTCGGCCTTGGCCGAACAAGGAATGACGACGCAAGTATCTTCGGTCGAAGTCACCAACGAGGTTAACACGGCCGTGGTAGACTGGCGCTACCCTATAATCAAGTATCTGCGTGACCCCTCAGGCAACCATGAGAAAACAACACAGTTTCGGGCCCGGTGTTATTTAATTTACCAAAACGAGCTGTACCTAAAAGGGTCAGATGGCCTATTGCTCCCGTGTCCCAGCACCAAAGACGTTTATGTGATTATGGCTGAGTCTCATGAAGGGATTTATGGCGCTCATCAGTCTGGCATCAAGATGAGGTGGTTGGTTCGAAGGCATGGCTACTATTGGCCGACAGTTTTAAAGGATTGCATAGAATATGCAAGGGGATCCATTAAATGTCAAATCTACGGCCCCATACAAAGGGTACCGGCTGAGGCCCTTCACCCGGTCACCAAACCATGGCCGTTTAGAGGTTGGGCCATGGACATCATCGGTAAAATCTACCCAGCTGCGTCTAACCAACACGCATGGATTTTGGTGGCGACTGACTATTTTACTAAATGGGTCGAGGCCGAGTCCTATCGGTCAATATCTAGTGCGCAGGTAGTTAAATTTTTTGAAAACCACATTGTCCATAGGTTCGTTATACCTAAAACCATCACGGCCGATAACGGCCCAGTTTTTGCTTCCGCCGAAACCCAAGAGTACGCCGAGAGAATGGGGATCAAATTGGTTCATTCAACGCCTTACTATCCCCAGTCCAACGGACTGGCCGAGGCAAGCAATAAGGTGATCAAAGGTATCCTTGAGAAGATGATTGAAGAAAAGCCTAGGGCTTGGCACGACTTGCTCCCTGAAGCCCTTTTGGGCTTATCGAGTCTCAAAACGCTCGGCTACTGGCACATCCCCTTATGCCTTAACCTACGGCCATGACGCTATCGTTCCAATGGAGTTAAATGTTCGGTCTCTCCGTGTGACCAAACAGCCTGGGCAAGAAAAGAAGGACTACGCGCAAGCCATGGCCCAGGAGCTAGAAGATTTGGAGCAGTCAACACTTGATGCTTACAACCTGATGCAAGAGCCTACAACAAAGGGGTCAAACAAAAGACCTTCGCCGAAGGTGACTTGGTATGGCGTGCTGTACTTCCCATCGGGACTAAGGATCCTCGGTTCAGCAAATTTTCATCAAACTGGGAAGCGCCGTTTGTTATTGAACGAATTCTTGGCCAAGGTGCATTTCAGCTAAAAGATAGGGATGGGGAGTGTCACAACTTGCCAATTAATGGCCAATACTTAAAAGGGTATGTTCCATCGCTTTGGGAGACGGTCGAGAATGGAGCATAAACGGTAAATTGGTCTAAGATGAGAGAATGCACAAATAATTCAAAGAAAGATATACTTGCTTCTTTTTGAAATCAAGGAAAGAACGAGGTTCGTCTACAAGGAACGCCCAGTTATGCCCGACTAAGAATATGCATGAAATGTAAAAATAGTCTATGAACAGGCGCACCAAAGTTTGTATTTCATGTGAATTTGAAAGAAGGTTCATATTTACAAAGAACGGCCAATCATGGCCGAGTAAAAAATATTACATTTTTCTATATACAGGGGCCTAAATTCCATCTCTGAACATCCCCCAGATCAGGCAAGTGATCCTTCTCCAGGCAATGTCCTCGTTGTCCATGTTCGCCAGCCACCTTGCCCTAATCAGCTTCCTCTTGGCCAGTGCCTTCTTCTTCTCGGTCGCTGTCTTGAGGATTTGCTTGGTCGAGGATTTTAGCTCGGTACCAACCGCAACTGCACGGTCTCGGCGCTTGAGAATGAGATCGTGTCGGGCCTGGAGCTCGGCAATTTGGGCCTCAACCGGCGCCAGCTCTTCATTTTCTCTCTGAACGACAAGGTCGTTTTCCTTCAGATGAGCCATAGTAGGTTGGACTTGTTCTTTTATCGCCGCCAGTTCCTGCTCGAGCGAACACCCCTCGGTCATCCTCATACCGGCTTCAATGTACCGGTTGATCATCTCCTCACCCTCGGCCAAACGAATTTGTAGCTCGTTTAGCTGGGCCGAGTCCAATAGACCGAGGGCCATGGCCGTGTCGAGGCAAGACCGGAACTCCTGGAAGGTCTGGGCGTCGGCCATATGATTGACCCCCATGTGCAGGAAGTCCCGAAGCTATTCAACTGTAGCCCTGGAATCCTCGTCCAAGGGGGCAAGGCCCAAAACTCACCAAATGACTCCTGTCGTGAGAAATAACTAACACACAAATTAAACCCTATGAATTATGCAATCGTAGTACGAGTAAGTAGGGATCGTTCTATTCCGGGGATTAGGAGGGAAGCTAATCAACACAAATTAACTTATTAAACTGAAAACTAAGTTACGGAAAACAATGATTGGGGGAAATTTGGACGGTTTAGACTAAAGTAATAATGACCGCAGCAAACAACTAAGTTGTGAATGAAGTATGGATTAAGGGATAGCTAGAGGATCCTTCTCCACACATGGAACATATGCATACAAATCGATCTCTAGTTACTCTTTCTATAAAGTATGAATGACAATGCCCCAAATTAATTGTGAATGCACTAATTAACTCTCAGATTTTCCTAAGTTCATTGAATTGGACTCAGCGACACAATCAAATTATTCTCATCAAGTTCCCTATATGAACAGCATGATAAAGATACGTATCAAAGATCATTAAATTCTGTGAAAATCATAAGCATTGACAAAGCATTCGTAACTATGAAAAGCATGATACTCCTGCCAAGAACTTACTTAACTCAATCATGACTAGTGACTTTTACCACTTGTGAATATAAGTTCATAACGATTAGGTGAAATTCCCTTATATTCTAGCATCAAATCCCTGCATACAAACTAAGTATGCATCCTTAATAAGCATACAAGAATAAGTTCTCAATAAAACAGAAAAGTAAATCACATTCATACTTTATAAAACCATAACTGGAAGTAATCAATTCATATAAAACATATGTCCATGGCTTCGATTTCACCCCTAACTAAGAAGAAATTTAGTTACACATGTTCATAATAATTGAAAAGCAATCTAGAATAAACATTAAACTAAACTAGGGAAGAAGAACTCTGAAAACCCCAATGGATGCAGCAGGTCGTCTCTACGTTCTTCTCTCCTCATCTCTACCTCTTCTCGGCACCAAAAACTCTCGTTTATATATGTGGTAGATCTAGGGTAAAAGGGCCCAGCAGAAACCCTAGAAATTAGGGTTTTGTTTGGCAGATTTCTTCTGAAACAAGGATAGGGCCCAGGCGCCACCTTTTTAGGAGAAAGGTGCGGCCCCAATGCTTTCTTCTAGAACCAAGTAGGGTTGTTTCTTCCAAGCAGTTGATTCTTGAATTAATTTCCCCATCTTTTTAGCACATTCCTAGCCTCTTTGAACATCAAAAACGTCCATCCATCTTGCCCCATGCATATGCTATCCATTCCAAGTCCAAAACTGCTCTAAAATGCCCCAAAATGCCCTTTCTTACCAATCTTGCCATCGGGACCTACAATAGTACGAAAATAAGCTAAATCACTCTAACAAATGGGAATTAACTAAGTAAATGCAAAGAAATAAGATAGCAAAGTCGCATAAATATGCTCCTATCAGGGGCTAAGGCCAAATGTTTGTTAGTTGGAGACTCGCAATGAAATCTAGGAAAGAAACCAACTTGTAGTGAAAATGAATGCTTAACAAGTGAAACACGATGCCACTAGGGTGACATGGGGCGACCGAGGACGGCTCAACTGGAGCCGTGGTGGCCGCTGAAGGCACGGCCGTTATCACCAATGGGAACTCAGCCAAGGCCACCGACGGTGGCTCGGCAGCCACCGCCTCACCAGCCGTGGCCTCTACAATGGCCGCCTCACCAGCTGCTGCCTCAACGACTGTCACCTCGCTATCTGCCGCCTCAGCAACGGTCGCTTCAGCATCCAACCCCTCTGCCTCGGCATCTGGCGCCCCCACAGCGGCAACTTCGGAGTCCGCTGCCGTACCCTGAACAGAAAACTAAATTATCAGTATAAGGGTGCGGTATGAAATAGATAGAAAGAAACCAAGGGGGAATTACTTACAGCCACAGGAGGGACTGCCTCCCCTTCCTCGCCCTCTGAGAGGACAAGGAGGAGCCTTTTTCTCGGCGGCTCTGATACCTCCATCTCGGCCGTGGCGCTCCCCGCTTGCATGGCCTCAACTGCTGCGGCCTCAGTACTCTCGGCTTCTCTGCTCCTCTTGCGGCCTAGAATTTCAAAAATAAAACAAAGTCAGGCATAGCGCGGGAATATCAAAAAGAGCACGAGAAGACCAGTGCTTACCAACAGCAGCGCTCGGTCGGACTGGCGAAGGAGATGGCACGGTCCTGAGCGCCAAGGTCCTTGGCGTCCCCACCACAGCCGTCGCCCTGGAGGTTGGGGTCGTGGTTGAAGTTGCGGCCGTCACTCTGGACATGGGAGAGGCTGTCATTCTGGACATGAGGGCGGGCGTCACTCCGGACATGGGCGCGGCCGTCACTCGGGACGGGTGCCTTCTTTCCCCTGCTAGCCTTGGGGGTGAGGGGGTCCCAATTCGCATTTTTCAAGGCCCCCCTTAGGGCCTCCCCAACTGGCCGAAGATATCTGGCCGAGATAAAGTCCTCGTACCAAACTCGCCCATCTTCGTCCATTCCATTACGGCGCATCCACGGCGTCAGGGTAAGGAAGGTCATCCCCTTCTGGAGCTGAAAGGAGATGCCAGCCACGCCATGGTTTTGGGGGACGTCGGCCCTCCAAGATGAAAGCCTATTAACTGACAGAGGAAAGAGAGGGATGGTTTGGATTAGGCCGAATTGCCTTGCCACGCAATTCGGCAAATAAACCTCAGCCCCGGCTTTGGAGAGGCCGCAGTGAAGGTCGCGCGCAACCAGGAAGGAGCCCCAGATTTCCCTCAGGTCATTCTCCGTCTTGCCGTTAGGAATCACGGAGAGGTCGTACGCCAGAAACAGAGGAAACGGCCGAGCAAGGCACACACGAAACTGCGACCTGGTCCTCTCGGCCAGCTCATAGAAGAATTTGAAGTAGAAGGCCGTTGTGTTATGCTTCCTGGGGGCCCTGGCAAAGGCACTGGCCAACGACTCGGTGTCAGCAATTGTGGCCGCCCCCTTAGTTCTTGGAAGTAGGCTTGAAGCCAGAACTAAAAGGCCCAGAGTGGACCGCCGTGCTTCGGCTTCATCCCGTCGGTAACAACGTCGTGAAGCGACCGGTAGATATGGCCGAGAAGGAAAGGGCCGAGCGCCAATCTTCCACCTTACGCCAGATAATCGGCCAAATGGGCAAACTCCAAGGTGACCTTGTTCGCCTGGGTGCAAAACACGAACTTGCACAACCAGTACAGCAAGAACGCGGAATGCTCAACTTCGCTGAGGGGGGCGATGGCGTCGTCTTCGGCGCTATCCTCCACGCTGAAGTTATTGTAGAAGTTGGAGTAGTTGAGCATGTTCTTCGCCTTGCTCCCAGCAAGCTTGGCGACCGTAGGCCACGCAGCCTTAAAGCTCCCTTCAGCTTCAGAATTGGGTTGAGATCACTTCGCATACCAGGGTATCAAGTGCCGTTCAACCAAAATGAAGCCCATTACTTAGAGGTAGAATTCTACACCGAATGCATAGGTGCTGGAAGCAACCCATCCAAGGATTTCGAGACCTACCTACCTTCATGGACTGAAATTCGTGATCTAAGCAATGAGGAGCTCATAAACATTGTCGATTGGGAAAGGAAGAGACATTCCAAGGTCAACAACCATGCTTACGATCATCCCCAATGCTCAAAAGTGACGCTGCCAGATGGACGCACGATGTATTGCTTATGACAAGTTTGGGGCCTCAACCGAGTTCTACGGGAAAGCCCCGAGTATGGAGAAGAAGTGATACAAATGAGCAGCCATAAGGACAAGGTACCCATGCCTTGTGCTTTTCAAGAACCTATGACAGCACCTAGGCATAGGCAAGATGGCTCGACTGCGGTAGCCAAGCAACTGGAAACAATTAATTTGAGTGATGACCCCTCTGTCCAAAGGCCCATCTCCATCAGCGTTCACTTGGCAAAGGAAGAGAAAGAAGCTTTGGTGTTGGCTCTATGGATTGAAGATGAGTCCAAAGAAGTGCGCATTTGGGGGTTTCATCCGGGAAGTTTTTGGGGTTCCAAGTGCATCAGCGCGACATAGATGTGGATCCTGAAAAGACCCGAGCCATAAATTCTCTTGCACCTCCTAGAAACCCAAAGGAATTGAAAAGTTTCATGGGAAGGTTGTTGTACATTCGGCGCTTCATCCTAGGCCTTGCTGCCATAATGAGTATTTTTACTCCTTTGCTCAAGAAGGGCAAGCCGTATGTGTGGAGCAAGGAGTGCCAAGAAGCCTATTCACAAGTGCAACAAATAATCACCAAGCTACCTACCATGAGAGCGCCCATTTCGGGACTTCCACTCAAGCTTTATTTGGCTGCAACGAACGCAGTGGTTGGGGCTTTGCTTACCCAAGACGATCATGCTGGAGAGGAAAGTCCTATTTATTATGTGAGCAGGCAGTTAAGGGGAGCCAAAACGAGATATCCGAAGACCGAGCTCTTGTGCCTTGCCCTTGTCTATGCTGCACAATGCTTACGGCATTACTCCGTAAGGTACTTGCTCACGAGACCGGTGCACAATGCTCATGGTAAAGTCTGACCCTGTAAGGTACTTACTTACGAGACCGGTGCTATCTGGACATCTCGCACGTTGGCTATTGTAGCTATCCGAATTTGATATCACATGCACAACTCCTAGAGCCATCAAAGGGCAAGCCGTGATTGATATGCTAGCTATATTTCCTGAAGTAAAGGATGCTACTCTCTCCGAAGAAGTTTTGGGAGAGCTGCCGGAAATAGCAGCCACTGCTGCAGAAGAGGAACCATGGACTCTCTACTTTGACGATTCTTCTACAGCTAGTGGCGGAGGAGCAGGTGTAGTACTTATTAACCCCCAAGGACAAGCCACAGCTCTCTCATTCAAACTAGATTTTCCATGCACGAATAATGTGATTATGGGATTGTCTACAGCAAAAGAAATGGGCGCAGAAAGGATAAAGATCATCGGCTATTCAAATCTGGTGCTAAGTCAATTGTAAGGAAGTTTTGTTGTGAAAGAGGCAACCTTGGCCCCATATCATACAGCTGCCGAAAGAATCATTAATTCTTTCAAGCAAGTTGTGATGGAGCACATTCCCGGGGTTACCAACAGGTATGCTGATGCTCTGGCTACATTAGGGTCAAAGCTCTCGTTCATCCAAAAGCAGCCTAATACAGGTGTAGTACTTATTAACCCCCAAGGACAAGCCACAGCTCTCTCATTCAAACTAGATTTTCCAGGAAGTAGAAGACGATCGAAGGAGGCTAGTCAAAGAACAGCTAGGCGAAGGAAGTAACATTAAAGACCTGAAAGACAATGCAATTATCTTTGGAGAACTCTACAGATGACTTCCAGTGGGCATTTTGGGTTTAGGGTTTAGGGTTGACAGAAGCACAAAGGAGGTTGCAAGAGGTACATGACGCCACTTGCAGCTTGGAACCAGTGATCAGTTTGTATCGGCGTCTGCAACGCAAAGGTTATTATTGGCCAAAGATGAAGAAGCAAGCAGTTGAAATTCAGTCCAAATGCCCCACGTGTTCTACGATACCTTCAACCGAAGAATCTTTCACCATCTCGTTCGCAGAGGATTGGAGGGCTCCATACTTAACGTTCTTTGTTGAGGGGACTCTACCGACCAATTCCAAACTTGCCTACAAGCTTAAGAAGACAACAAAGAGGTACTTCGTGGACGGGTCGACCCTCTATCGTAAAGGATTTAATGGTGAACCATTGAGATGTTTGGGAGAGCCAGAGGCACAGCAAGTCATGCAGAAATACATGCTGGAGAGTGTGGAGAGCACCAGGGAATGAAGAGGCTTCACCGGCAGCTATTGAGTTTTGGGTATTATTGGCCTACCATGAGGAAAGATGCGCATGACCTCATTAAAAGATGCCACACATGCCAAATTCATGCCAATCTGAGTCACAAGCCTCCCATGTTGTTACAAGACATGCGCACTCCTTGGCCTTTTCATACTTGGGGGCTTGACTTAATTGGGATGATCCATCCTCCTTCTAAAGGATACATATGGATTCTCACTGCCACAGAGTATTTCACAAAGTGGGTTGAGGCAATCCCTCTTCGAAAGGCCACGGGAGCTACTATCTCGAATTTTATTCGAGAATACATCGTGTGCAGGTTTGGAATCCCATACAAAATGGTTACTGACAATGGCATGCCTTTTGTTAACAAACAAGTGAGCTCGACACTTAGCGGCTACGGTATCAGGCAGCCTCGCTCCACACCTTATTACCCACAGGGAAATGGTCAGGCAGAGGCTACAAACAAAACCGTACTGAGGATTTTGAGCAAAATGGTATACAAATATGAAGGCGGTTGGAGTGTCCACCTGTCGGATGCCTTGTGGGCTTACCGCACCTCTCCAAGAAGTGCTACAGGTTTTTCACCTTACTTGCTCGTGTATGGGTCTAATGCCATCTCACCCGTGGAAATCTCCATTCCCACGGCTAGAGTATCGGTTGTCAATGATCTTGAATGGGATGTGAAGTCATGCTCGGACTAGCGCTTATTAGACCTCAAAGCCATGGACAAAAAAAGAGTAGAAGCCGAAAGAAGAATGGCACTTTACCACAAAACCGTTGCCCAAGCATATAACATGACGATCAAGCCTCAAACCTTCAAACGAGGAAATCTTGTGCTAAAAGTCGTCGAGCATGTGAGAAGACAAGTCTCGGGACCTTCCAAGTTTGCTCTGCAATGGGAAGGCCCGTTTACAGTCAAGGAAGTACACAGCAATGGCTATTATCGCTTGATCTCCATCAAGGAAGTCATGATAACCGATCCCATCAATGGAAAGTGGCTCAAGCCTTACTACTTACTACTGCTAAGTAGGCATCGTGTCTTACCTTTTGTATTATCGCATTTCCTTTTTAATATGGTCTCCTTCCATATTCCCGCCTTTGCTCTGGGAAACTTTTGTAAGATGTACCATCATGGTAGCATGGGATTTGAAATGAAAATGAAGGAGTGTTTTGAAAAAAAAAGAACAGAGGGGAAGCTGTCTTTGGAAACTTGTCTTTTTGCATTCCAAACTCTTGTGTATGTATACATACATGTGTATATACATAGCAATATTTTAAAAAAATAAAAATAAAAACAATGCTACTTAGCAGAAAGCATGCCACCAAAAGTCACTAGTAAGGATCCCAAATCATTAACAAGCTTCATGCTTAAGCAAAATAAAATGGAGCGTGCAAATCTGAGCATTTACAAAGAAACTAGCATGCTCACAACACCCCGGAGCCTGGGGGTAACTTTTTTTTTTTTAAAAAAAAAAAAGGGGGGGAAGGTGTCGAGAAGTTTGGAAAGCATAAGCACGCAATGTATCGAATATCTCTGCTTTCATCCAGGAATAGTCATTCCATGGTTTTTCTAAATGATTGACTGCTGTGACCTAGGCCCTCTTTTACATCTGTATCAAATAGCCTCCCCTTTTGTCGAATGAAATTGTACAAAGGCATTGGCTTAATTCTTCTGCAAGTATAGCATTGGCATGAAATTGTAAGAATGATGGAGATGTGCATATGCGTGCGTGTGTTTTTCTACCCCTCATTTTTGCTACAATGAGATTCTGAGTCTTTAGGCCAGCAATCGTGGAGGTGCTGGGACTTATGTATTTTGTTCCTTCCCCCCCCTTTTTTTCCAGATATTTGTGACTCAGTGGGTTCTACTATGGCATCTGCCAATCTTCCACCAATCATGATGGATCACCTCTATTCCATGGATGACGATCTTAAAGCAGGCCTATGGCCCCTTTTGCCACTCTTTTTTGAAGCAAATGAACAGTCGCTTCCTTCTGCTTCTCTAAGGAAAGACTTGAGAAGGTGTCAAGGTCGCCAGCCTGATGGATATGATCAACCAGTTTGACGCAAGCAGACAAGCTTGATAGAAAATTTATCTTGAGAAAATCAGACACACATGCATCCCCTCCAGAGTTGGACTTGTCAACCTTTGGACCAGCTGTTCGTATTTCCGAAGAACCCTTCACCTGAGTAGACGACTCTCTCGCCTTCTTAGCCATCGCCATCCTTATCTCCAAAGGAGTCAACGACGTTGAATCAACTACATGTTTGACTGCTCATGGCTCGACTAATGAATAGCAATGACTAGGTGGAGGAGCAGCCCTCTCAATTCGATCCTCATCCTTTGATTGGTGCAGACGACTCAAACATTGGGGAGGAACGTCAATAGCTTTTTGCGTCTTTGCAAGCGAACTAGCTCACGAACGAACTTCCTTGCAGGGCAGATTGCCTCTCAACATCTTCAGTAGGAGGTAGACCACCAACTTTCTCCCTATTCTCGCTCAACAACCAGCCACAGTCAAGAACCACTGCGGCAACAACCACTGTTCAGGGCAAGGCCTACCTATCCAACTGCCGAACTACAACAGAAGCCACAGTCCAACAGCCTGATACGTGACGCGCTCGATAGATGACGTGGCAATAGCCATCGTCGCACTACCACCATCTGACGCGGCCGCTACCACCAGCCGACACCTTGTGATGACATCTAGCCAGGCCCGCGCCAACCGATCCTCATCACGATTAGAAGAAAAAGAAAAAAAAAAG
>NW_018924779.1:0-26730 GCF_002207925.1 Prunus avium | reverse complement strand
GCTATTAAATTTACTGATGTTGATCAAGAATCTTCAATTTAGAGTAGATGCAACCAAAAGCTTGACTTGGAAAAGTCTTCATTTTAGAGTAGATGAATCTATGACGATAAATCTACAATCATAGAGAGTTCAGAGTTCAGTATTACTCTCTGGCAATAAATCTACATCGTTTATATTTTCTGTTTGTAAGAATAATAAACAGAGGCTAAGAAAATGAGAGAAAACCATAAATGTTTTTCTGAATAGTTCTAAAGATTTTTCACTGTATTGATTTAGAAAGCTAAACAGAGTATTTATACTCTTACCCAAGCTTAATAGTACATATGAACTTGTTTTCATTTTATATGAAAACATTCTTAGTGTTTTCTGTTTTTGGGCCACCGAACGTGTTTTTGCCTCATTTTTGTTCTCTGAAAATGAAAACAACCCCATAAAACATTACCGAATAGGCCTTAAAAAAGTTGTTTTCATTCTAATGTGAAACGTTTTCATAAAAATAACTCGCATTTATTATTTCAAATTGTACTACCATACACGTTTTCATTGTTTCGTTTTCTGAAAATGTTTTCTAATTAATCTACCAGACGCATTTTCATTTCTTGAAAATGCAAATTCGTTTTCTTGTTTTCATTTTCTGAAAATATTCTAAGAAAACATTCTCCGAAAACGTTACCGAACGGGCCCTTAGCACTTTTTGCAATTTAACTCATCCTTATATACAAATGGTTCTCCACTTCCGCAAACTCTGCTGGAATTTTAAAAGGTTTAAAAATTTAACTGTTTTATTTATTTAATTATTTTGGCTGTTTTATTTTATTTATTATGGGGATTGTACATATTTAATTTTCAAGTATTATTTCTACAATGAATGCCTTAATTTCCTAGTTTAATGTGGTGAAGGTTACATGCTCCTGGATGCCTATAAAAGGTCACTCCTCCTTCACAATTCATATACCATCAAAATATCACATACCACAATCACCACCACAATCTGATTCTCTCCTTTTCTACTTTTATATATATTTTCTACTTTCTATTAGTATTTTTGGGCAATGATTATGTGACTTGGAAACATATCTGTATGTGAACGTGCTCATAGCGGATCTTGAGTTTGTGTATTAGGGTCGTATCTTGGAGTCTTGTAAATCGTCAATACGATATTAGGACAGCGTCTTGCTTCACCGTACCAAGCTCACCTTCTTACTTATAATTTATTTTGCTTTTAGTTACCTATCAATTTGTTTTACTTCTTTTTACACTCGCTCAAGTTATCCAATAGCACTAGATATTGATCACAAAATAAAGTCGCTCAAGTTGATTATCGCTCGGCCAATTCACTTTACATATATTTGTTATCCGATGTCCTCTTTTTATCTTGTGCAAATTGTAATCCAAAGACTTGATAATTCTTCAAGTCCACGGCCAACCCAAAACAGAAGTTAAAGTTGTTATCAAAGTCGCTATTAAATTGATTGATGTTGATTAAGAATCTTCAATTTAGAGTAGATGCAGCCAAAAGCTTGACTTGGAAAAGTCTTCAATTTAGAGTAGATGAATCTATGACGATAAATCTACAATCATTGAGAGTTCAGTATTACTCTCTGGCAGTATTACTCTCTAGAAGAGTCAAATAAATTGATCAAGTCAGTCAATTGTACAGATGCGGAGGCGATTTTCTCTTTTTACACTCGCTCAAGTTATGCAATAGCACTAGATATTGATCACAAAATAAAGTCGCTCAAGTTGATTATCGCTCGGCCAATTCACTTTACATATATTTGTTATCCGATGTCCTCTTTTTATCTTGTGCAAATTGTAATCCAAAGACTTGATAATTCTTCAAGTCCACGGCCAACCCAAAACAGAAGTTAAAGTTGTTATCAAAGTCGCTATTAAATTGATTGATGTTGATTAAGAATCTTCAATTTAGAGTAGATGCAGCCAAAAGCTTGACTTGGAAAAGTCTTCAATTTAGAGTAGATGAATCTATGACGATAAATCTACAATCATTGAGAGTTCAGTATTACTCTCTGGCAGTATTACTCTCTAGAAGAGTCAAATAAATTGATCAAGTCAGTCAATTGTACAGATGCGGAGGCGATTTTCTCTTTTTACACTCGCTCAAGTTATGCAATAGCACTAGATATTGATCACAAAATAAATAAATAAATAAAGTCGCACTACTTTACATACATTTGTTATCCGATGTTCTTTTCGATGACTATGGCTGGAAGGAAGCAGCCGGGTTCTCTCTCACATTCTTTCAATCAAGGAAACTAAAAGCAATAATTACAAAGAATGTTGAAATGTATGAGCTGTCACTTTCACTTAGATGTGAACAATATTTTGAGAGGGTTTGATTGGCTGCAGACTTTTATTAATTCAAACTAGTGTTTGCTACGACAAAATGCCACCAGCCTTTATCTTAAAATTTTTGGAAAATTCGGAATAAGTCCAATTCTGATGACATAAGTTGGGTGCGATCTTCATATTTTTTGTTATTTATCTAATTGCAAAATGTTCTTTTAAAGCTGGTTATTTTTTAATCACCACAATCCCAGAGTTCGAATTCCCCTCCCCGTAATTTAGAGTAGAATATCGCTTGTATAATTGTTTATTTTAAGCATGAGCATTTTCAGGGTTTTTGATGTTTTACTTTTAAGGCCTTCTACCTTTATATATATATGGATATATAGATAGATAACAACACGTGGGGTTACTCCTAATGAACCCCAATTCTTTTGGGTTTATATCTAATTTTACATTAATTTTTAGGGAGATTCGCTATTGTACCCGATATAGGAGCCCAAATTATAAATGTTTTTTTAAAAAAAATCTATATAAAATGGACTTTAGAAACATACTGAAAGCCCATTTACAACATAATAAAAAGGCTTTTAACTTCTTTTAAATTACAAAATTGCCATTGATTTCTTAAAACAAACTCAACCCCAAAATCTCATAAAAAAGCCCAAAACACTCAATAGGGCATCAAAGTAATTTAATAATCAAAATTAAATGGTGTATGGTTTATTTATAGTTTTAGTGCTATGAATGGGTATATGACTAAATATCTCTATTTTTTAATCGATTTTTTCCGTTAAAATTCTTGTAGGATATTTTTGTCGGTGGCACTGATACCTCATTTGCACTCTTAGAGTGGACAATGTCCGAGATTTTAAGGCATCCAAGAGTCATGGAAAAATTGCAGAATGAGGTGAGGGGGATAGTGGGCAAGAAAACAGACATAATTACAGAGGATGATTTGGTTGGAATGCACTACTTGAAGGCAGTGATCAAGGAGACTCTTCGCCTACATCCTTCAGTTCCATTGCTATTGCCCAGGCTATCGACCCAAGATGTACAAATAAATGGCTACGACATTAACGCCAACACACAAGTTATAGTGAATGCATGGCAAATTGGAAGAGATCCCAAGTCATACAACAAGCCAGAGGAGTTCGAGCCAGAAAGGTTCTTGGACAGTGCCATAGATTATAAAGGCAATGAATTCCACTACATTCCATTTGGGGCTGGCAGAAGAGTTTGCCCAGGAATTCAGTTTGCCATAGTTGTCCAAGAGATTGCTTTGGCAAATTTAGTGCACAAGTTCGACTAGGCGCTGCCTGATGGGGAAGAGGGGAGGACTTAGACATGACTGAATCCACTGGATCAACCGTTCACAGAGTATATCCTCTTAAAGTTGTTTCTATTCCATATTCAGGCTAATATAGTGTTGGTGTATCCGCCATTATTTGGTAATAAAAATTTGAAATAATGGTTAGGTTTTATGTTGTCATTAATATAAATATATCTGTATGTGTTGCTAAAATATGAATATGGTTTTCATACTCTAGGTTAATTGTATTCTTCTGCATAAGGAGATATATAGGAGAGTTTACAAGGGTGCTTTACAAGGAAATAGATACAGTAATTAATTAGAAGAATATCTCCTCTTTATACAAGGTTTGTCAACTATATGAAAACAATAAAGTAAACCACCTAATTAACTTAGGAAATAAATCTCCTTGATTTGTTAGGTTAACTCACGTCAACACTGACCCTCAAGTTGGTGCATACACGTTAACAATGCCCAACTTGGTAAGTGAGTCTTAAAATACTCGTCCACAGACAGCTTTCGTCAAGACATCTGCTAACTGATCTTATGATTTTACAAAGGGTAGGCAGATGATCTTGTTCTCATTTTTTTTCTGTGATGAAATGTCGATGCACTTCAACATGTTTTGTTCGATCTTGCTGAACTGGATTATGAGCAATATCGATCGCTCACTTGTTATCACAATGTAATTGCATGGGCTTCTCTAGTTTAAAACCCAATTCAGTCAAGAGCCCTCTAATCGACAATAATGCACAAACTCCTTGAGCCATACGTCAATGCTTTGCTTCTGCATTAGATCGAGCAACCACATTTTGTTTTTTACTTCACCAAGTGACTAGGTTACCTCCAATGAATGTAAAGTAACCCAATATAGAGAGTCTATCTGTAATAGAACCTGCCCAATTAGCATATGTATATCCAACAACTTCGAGATTTTCATTCTTTAAAAACATTAATCCCTTCCCAAAGGCTGACTTTAAGTATCTTAAGATCCGATCACCTGCATTCTTAAGAGAAACACTGGGTGAATGCATAAACTGGCTAACCACACACACAGCATACTCAATATTTGGTCTTTTGTATGCCAAATATATCAACCTTCCAACAAGGCACTGATATTTTTCTTTATTGTTTGGCTCTTAGTCCATATCTTCACACAACTTGTGATTCATCTTGATGGGTTTGTTGGCCGGCTTACATCCTAGCATTCATATTTCAGTGAATAAATCTGTCGCATACTTCCTTTGAGACATAAAAAAATACCAGTTTTTTACCTTGCTACTTCAATTCCGAGGAAGTATTTCAAAGCACCTAAATCCTTCATCTCAAATTCCCGAGATAAATACTTTTATAGCTTATGTTGCTCTCCTGCATTGTTTCCAGTTAAGACCATGCCATCCACATAAACAATTAATAGAGTTTTTTTTTTTCATCACGCTTCAAGAACAGGGTGTGGTCTGAATTACTCTGAGTGTATCCAAAATTCTTCATGGAATTAGTAAATCTACCAAACCACACCCTAGGTCTTTTGCTAGTCCTCGAGCAAAACTAAAACTGAAACAAGACTCAAAACAATCTTTCTGAACATTTTCCGAAAAGAGAATGATTCGTGCACATGCCTTAAAAGTTTTCACAACAAAAACTCGGTTTTAAAGGTCATTCATAAGGCGGAAAAGTTCAAAACACAACATGCTCAAAGTGTAGTAGTGTGATAGCAAATTGCAACTCATTCCTCAATTTCAGTTTCCACACAACTTCGAAAATCATACCAAGCATAAATGTAACTTCAATTCTCACCAAAGTTGTCCTCTCACAAATGAATCACTCAAAAGATGGCTATAATGCATCACTCAGTTTTAAACATGAGAATAGAGTTAAACCATAAGGGATTTAACTCGTAATGAAAATATGAAGAACATGCATGAATATAATCTCAAGAAGGATGCCAAACACCTAAAAGTAGTAAGATAAGTACAATTCAACCACATGACATTTAGGATTAATTTAAGTCTTTAGCATAAGTTGTAATGGGGCTAAGGGTATAAGGTGAGTGAGAAATGAAATGTATGGATAATACAAAGTCCAAGGAACTCACAATGTGAGAGCATACAACAATTTATTACAAGACTTTGAATCATCATGCTGAGATATATTTCTTTTTACATAATCAATTAGACCATAAAGCCTTATACTCCATTTATTTTGATTCACACTCCTTACATTTAACAACCACCAATTTACTTTTAGGGTCAATAAAGAAACCCAAAAATGAATTTTAAATCAATGCCATTTAACCACAATTTTTCTCCTTTCTTTCACCAATTGAGTGGATTTTTTTTATTTTTTTTTTCTTTTTTGTTTTTTGAATATGAAA
Organism: Prunus avium; assembly: GCF_002207925.1. The sequence continues at coordinate 20,737 of NW_018924779.1, read as the reverse complement.
CACCTCTTCCCAAACATAGCATGAAAAACACATCCCAAGTAAAGCTCATGAGTTCCCTAGAAAGGTAAATACTTGTTTTTCAGGCTAAAGCGAGGAAATATAATTGGCAAAATGAAAGAAAAGGTTTACATGTGGGCTCAAAGTTGTTCACAATGGAACATCATGCTTAAGCATGCACAAGGTTAGCTTGAAAGGCTCAAACGATCCAAAGAGGGCTTTAACATCATTTCTCACATGTCATGTAATCAAATTGCATAAGAATGAATGACTTTTAAGTGCTCAAACAAATCAATGAATAATGAGATCAAACAACAACTTGGATGACAAGAAAATAGGAGTATGTGTATAACACTCATGAATTGAAGCACAAGGCTCAAAAGCTCACATTATATGGTTATACAAGTCTAATTCATGCTTGATAAACTCTTTGGCTCATACAAATCCTTCAATTGGAGGATTATGAAACAAATGGCAAGTGCATAGAAGCTTTCAAACATATCATGCTAGAACGATGCTATTAAGTGAATAATAATTTATTTTTTTTAAATCACATTTTCATTCAAGTCGTGCAAACATTCATCACAATCTCATCATATGTGTTCGGAAAGCGACTCGAAAGGAAAAAGAAAAGCAAGACTCAAATAAAACAGAAAAACAAGCAAGAAAATTAAGAGAAACTAAATTTACTTGCTAAACTCGCTTCCCAAACTTAGAAATGACCATTGTCCTCAATGTTTAAAACTTAGGAACAAGCAATGTCGTAACAAAAAATGAGAGGTACTAAAGCAAATAAATATCATAACGTACAAGAATTAAAATACAACAAAGTTTCATGAATATATAATAAAAAACACAAAAACCAAACAAACGCTCAAACTAAAACAATAAACGACTAAAGATACAACCATACTAATTTACGCACTTTGAAGCCTAAACCACATTATATGGTAAATCACTATTACATCTTATCCTTTTTTTGTTGCTGGAAGTTGCAGTTTGTACTTGCTTTTTATTTATTTATTATTTTAACTATTTTAAATATAAACAATAGTCTAAATTATAAGGGATATGAGGTTTTTCACACACACACTGTTAAGGTGTTATGGGAATTCGAACCTGAGACCATGGGTCTACAAGTCAAGGCCTCGTTGACTAAATTAAATGCAACAAAAGAACAAAAGAATGGAGTTATAATTTTAAATTTGACTGTAATTTAATTTGTTTTATTATGTGTATTTTCTTGTTCGTTGTAATTTTAAATTTAATATTGGATTGTTTTATTATTTTTGTCAAAGAATAGTGGTTGTTTCAATATGGGAATTGGGCCAATTGTGATGTTTAAGGCCCAAATTTTTAAAAAATCAGATGGTCTTGAAGCTTAAATACACAAAAAAAACTAAATTGGGCTTTACAGCAAGCCCAAACCGTGAGAACCGAAAACCGAACCGGAAACCGGTAGGTCCGGGTTGGTTCGGATTTTGGTATGGATTTTAAGCAAAATCGGTCCAAATCGAACCGGTTTGCATTTTCGGTTCAGGTTCCATTTTTTAACAAAAACCGGTCCAAATCGGACCGTGCCCACGCCTAACCATGGGTCTACAAGTCAAGGCCTCGTTGACTAAATTAAATTCCTTTTGTATAAAATTTTGATTTACTTAGGTCTCGTTTGGGATTACTTTTTTTGGCCAAAAATCTGCTCCACCTTTTTTTTTTTTTTGTTCAAAAATCTGCTTCACCTTAAAGTTAAACAATTTAAGGTGTTTGGTAAAAATAAAATACCTCGATTATTTTAAAAGCAGTGGCCTTTTGACAAAAACTTTTAAAAGCGGGCTCTAGGTTGCTTTTAAAGCTGCTTTCAAAATAAGCAAATATAAGCCTTTAATGAATTTTTAAAATTCCCAAAATACCATCATTAATTTTTTAAAATTACACCACCTCCACCTTCACTACCACCGCCACTATCGCCACTGCCACCACCACCACATCCTCCTTCGCCGCCACCACCACCACCACCTCCTCCACCTCCACCTCCACCTCCACAACCACCATCCCCACCACCACCACTACCACAACCACCACGTCCACCTCCACCACAACCATAACCACCACCACCTCTTTCACCTCCATCTTCACCTCCATGTCTTTCACCACCTCCACTACCAGCACATAATTAGCGCATAACACTTTCAACATTATGTTTATTTGAGTCATTATTCAAAGTTACAATAGTTTTATATTAAAATTTACCAAACGGTTTTGACACTGCTTTTTGTACTAACAATACTTTAAAATAATTATTTACCAAACATGGAGCTGATTTACTTTACAGCTAATCATTTTCAAAGCAAATCAGAAGTAACTTTTTTTAAAAATGACAACAATCCTAAACTGGCCCTTAGTGTAATAAAAGTTTCACCTTGTTGGACTTCTCCCTTTCTGCACAAATAAATATATTAGATATATTGATGCCGTGCATAATCGTTATTTGAATTAATATATAGTTCGCCTCATGCTTTAAGAAAACCTAGGTCTAGCTCTAATGAGATGGCTCGATTAATTATAAGGCAGTGTAGAAGACCAGTTAACTTGAGCCAAAACGTGCAGTCACCATAAAATATTGTGGTTCAGGTAGATTTTTTATCAAAATTTTTAATATAATTTATTAAAATATATTCTTTCTTTTTTTTCCGCTTTCGTACACGTGCAGCCTTCATGCAAATAGCCTTTCCAATATGTTTTTGTTTTCTTGGGAAGATGAAAAAGAGTTATAAAGCAGAAGAATATAATACTTGTTTGATGGTTTAATTAGCTAACATGGGCAAGTGACACTCCTCAAAAGAAGTTTACTAAATTAAATTATTATCTAGTTGAATGTGGACGAGTTTTGGCAAAAGGGAGTTGTGTTTTTTTTTTCTCCCATGACAGGATTAGGGTTAGAGCTGGTAATGAATCGTGTCGTGTTGGAATAATAAACGTGTCAAGAATACTCAATTTGAACTCGATTCATTTAATAAACATGTCGTGTCAAATTCGGGTCGTCTTAAATAGGTTATTAAACAAGTTATCTGATTAATAAAAAGTGGTTGCTACTAGTAACCAGTGGAATTCGGTTTTCAACAACTCCATCAATTTTTTTTAGTGGGAGAAACCAAAGAGAGAGAGTGAGATTGATCATGATGATATGAGAGCTTAAGAGAAAAAAAAGGATTTTTGTAGAAATGTCACCTGAACTTATACATCAGTTTCAATTTGTCACCTTAAAGAAAAATTTAAGCGAAATGTCACCTTAAGTTTTCAAAATCCATTATTTGTCACCTGACTATAACATCATCCAATTTTTCATTCATTTTGAAAACTTAAGGTGGTGGCTCCTTGGAGCCACCGCCACCGCTACAGGCCATGGCTGGCCCCGGGATCGGACCCAAATGAACCGGCAGCCACCCCCCTCCCTCTCCGGTCAAGCCCAGCCGTCGAAAGCGCCGGAATCTGCCGGATTTTTGGCAGAAAATCGGCTGGAATTCGTGGAAAATTCGCAGAGCTCGTTTGAGCGTTTCCGACCACCGTTTTGGTCGAACCAGGTATGGATCTTGAACCTCTCGAGCTGTTCTTGCTGCTGGTAATGTTAGTTTTGAGAAATTTCCGTGTGTTGGTAGTCGTTTAAGCGATTGAAAAATCTGCCGGCTTCGGCTCCCGATTTCGGCCACTTCCGTCGACTTTTTGGGGTATGTCCAAGAACAAAAGTGTCTCCAAATTAGGTGTATTACCTAGAGTAGGAAACCTCTCAAGCTGATCTTGCTGCTAGTGGTGTTAGTTTTAAGAAATTTCTGCATTTTGGTAGTTAAATAAGCGATAGAAAATCTGCCGGTTTCGGCTTCCGATTCTGGCCACTTCTAGCCACTTTTTGGGGTAGGTCCAAGAACAAAAGTGGTTCCAAATTAGGTGTTTTACTTAGGGTAGGAAGCTTGGCCGGCGGTTTGGAGTTTTTCCGATTGCCGGAAATTCTTTGGACACCCACGCACTGCCGGCGCGTGGGGTGGCGCGTGGGCCACGTGTTGGCCTATCATTGTGTCCTAAAATGATCTCTTGGTTCTCACGAGCGCGTAGGAATTTGCGGATCTCAATTCGGATAACGTTTGAACCCCGAACGGATTTTACATATTGTGTAATTTTCGGGTTCGATATGTTAGAACCGTTGGATCACTTCCAATTTAGTAAGTGTTGATCTAGATATTCCTAGGATCGTGTAGGATTTCGCGGATCATGAATCGGAGCCCTGGATGTTCCGATTCAATAAGTTAAAGTTTGCGTTTTACAATAACCGTCCAATCGTGAGATCGCGAGTGATCCGATCATCCGATCTAGACCAAACTTGCAAGACGTGTATCCTAGAACTTGTGGAACCCATAGGAACTTTCGGATCGTAAAACGGTGGTCGTGGGCCCCACGGGCCTGGTTGACCAAATGTAAAAGTTTATGCATATTGTTTTAATGGTTTATTGAAATATATTATATATTTGATTAATGGACTAGTCATCCTTGCTTTTAAAACTGTTTTCATAAATTATGACTAGTCATCCTTGCTCTGTAGGATTTCCAGCTAGTTAACCATCTGTTTTGTCATATTCTCTTTTCTCTCTCTACTGCCATGTGTCAGTCTGACCTAAGGTGTTTTTTTTTTCTCCCATGACAGGATTAGGGTTAGAGCTGGTAATGAATCGTGTCGTGTTGGAATAATAAACGTGTCAAGAATACTCAATTTGAACTCGATTCATTTAATAAACATGTCGTGTCAAATTCGGGTCGTCTTAAATAGGTTATTAAACAAGTTATCTGATTAATAAAAAGTGGTTGCTACTAGTAACCAGTGGAATTCGGTTTTCAACAACTCCATCAATTTTTTTTAGTGGGAGAAACCAAAGAGAGAGAGTGAGATTGATCATGATGATATGAGAGCTTAAGAGAAAAAAAAGGATTTTTGTAGAAATGTCACCTGAACTTATACATCAGTTTCAATTTGTCACCTTAAAGAAAAATTTAAGCGAAATGTCACCTTAAGTTTTCAAAATCCATTATTTGTCACCTGACTATAACATCATCCAATTTTTCATTCATTTTGAAAACTTAAGGTGGTGGCTCCTTGGAACCTCTCAAGCTGATCTTGCTGCTAGTGGTGTTAGTTTTAAGAAATTTCTGCATTTTGGTAGTTAAATAAGCGATAGAAAATCTGCCGGTTTCGGCTTCCGATTCTGGCCACTTCTAGCCACTTTTTGGGGTAGGTCCAAGAACAAAAGTGGTTCCAAATTAGGTGTTTTACTTAGGGTAGGAAGCTTGGCCGGCGGTTTGGAGTTTTTCCGATTGCCGGAAATTCTTTGGACATCCACGCACTGCCGGCGCGTGGGGTGGCGCGTGGGCCACGTGTTGGCCTATCATTGTGTCCTAAAATGATCTCTTGGTTCTCACGAGCGCGTAGGAATTTGCGGATCTCAATTCGGATAACGTTTGAACCCCGAACGGATTTTACATATTGTGTAATTTTCGGGTTCGATATGTTAGAACCGTTGGATCGCTTCCAATTTAGTAAGTGTTGATCTAGATATTCCTAGGATCGTGTAGGATTTCGCGGATCATGAATCGGAGCCCTGGATGTTCCGATTCAATAAGTTAAAGTTTGCGTTTTACAATAACCGTCCAATCGTGAGATCGCGAGTGATCCGATCATCCGATCTAGACCAAACTTGCAAGACGTGTATCCTAGAACTTGTGGAACCCATAGGAACTTTCGGATCGTAAAACGGTGGTCGTGGGCCCCGCGGGCCTGGTTGACCAAATGTAAAAGTTTATGCATATTGTTTTAATGGTTTATTGAAATATATTATATATTTGATTAATGGACTAGTCATCCTTGCTTTTAAAACTGTTTTCATAAATTATGACTAGTCATCCTTGCTCTGTAGGATTTCCAGCTAGTTAACCATCTGTTTTGTCATATTCTCTTTTCTCTCTCTACTGCCATGTGTCAGTCTGACCTAAGGGATTCTTTTGTCTGTAAAGGCTAGAGATTTCCTAATTTGGAAGCCGTCTCTTTTGTGTGGAAGTTTTGGAAAGATTGGCTTGCCATCTTTCTCTTCTTCTTCCTCAAGAGTAAACCATATATTTCAGCTATGAGTCTTTCTAATTGATTTCTTTTTGAAAAACTGCTTTTGAAATATGAATCTGCATCTAGCCTTTTAAATCATTCTCTCATTTAGATCTAGATCGAATTCACGACTGATTTCTTCAAGAGTATGGTTTCTTGAAGAAATTTGGTCATTCTCCCTTGAATCCAAAGTTTGGTTTCGGTTTGAGTTGGAGCTTGCAAGCTAGTGCCATGGGATGAACGAGTTGGAGAAGGAGCTGCCATTGCCATGAAGAACTAAGCTTCAAGCTTTGCTAAGTTGGAGAAGAAGATTGCACAAAGGAGGTATAGCTCATTTTCCTAAATAGATCTAGGTTTTGCTTGAGCTTGCTTGTATTCCTTTGTAAGAATCTTTTTCTACTTAGTGGATTGCCTAGTCGGTTGATGACTCCCAGTTTTTCCCAATGGTGGGTTTCTGGGTAAACAAAATCTGTTTTGCATATCTGTAAATTTTTCTGGGTTTGTGTTCTTGGTGGTTGACTAGTCATCTATATCTGCTATTTGCTGTTTACTTGATAATGATGACTTCACACACTTTCACCATAGTTGTTGCTAGCACAGGGGATGCCTAGATTGATGGGTCCTTTTGAGTGCCTAGGTTGTCACTAGTAATCTTCTAGGGCTGCAGGTACTTTGTGGCACGCTCTTTGTGTTCTCTTGATTGTTGAGTTGTTGTGTCTTGTTTGTTTAGTTAAATTTACCCCTCGTCACCTAAGTATCAATTTCAGAATATTATCTATATAATATTTATATAAGGGTTATGAACTCCACTATCATATGTACCTCCCCTTGGATGATGACACTTGGAAACAGTGGAAATGGGTACTTGGAAACAGTGGATATGGACACTGGAATATATGGAAATGGATATGGATTGGATATGGTTTGGATATGAGGGAACCCAGGGGATCCTTGACAGGATGTTGCTGTAGACCCTTGATTGGGTAGTCTGCGCACGTAGGGCTGTTTCAGGCATACAGGTCTTGATTCTTCGTCCGTACGTGCTGGTTGAGTTAGTCCCCCAGTTGGACGGCTCGTCCCTAGCCACATGGCCATTTGGGGGCGGATACTTGTGAGCTAGTCAACAATCCCCAGTTGGATTGTTTTTCCCTAGTACATGATGATGGTGAGAGGTGGGTGTTATTATATGTACTTATATACTCTTTTATAGGCATACATGTTACATATTGGTATATGTGGATTTGATTTTGGGTTGAGATCAGTGAGATTGTGCTTTGTGAGTACCCTGTACATGTATGAATGTGTAAGCCCTGGATTGGGAAGTGTTGTTCGGCAACATACGCCTTGGATAGGGTATGGTTGCATGGAAAGAATTGATATAAAGGGAAGAAATTGATAATGTGTTCAATGTACATACGCCTTGGATAGGGTATGGTTGCGGGATTGAACTGATGTAAAGAAAGAGATTGAGAGTGTGTTCATTTTGTTTTATCGGAATCGGAGTTGTGACCATTGATATGAGAATTACGTGTGGCTTGATCCCTTGTCCAAGGGTACGTAGGTAGCCTGGGGTCTCACCTAGGTGCAGCCGCGAATTTTATTGTGTTTAAAAGGTTCGATCGATTCTGTGTATGTGATTGGATTCTGATGTGGTTATTGGATTTGAATCCGGTTTATTGATTGTGAGGGTATTCGTATAGTTGTTTGAGAGCATTAATTGTTTGGTTATGGAAGAAGAAATCAAAACAATTAAGAAAAACAAAACATGGGAACTCATTGATCGCCCACAAGATAAAGAGATCATTGGGTTAAATGGGTCTATAAGACCAAATTTAATCCTGATGGGTCAATACAAAAACATAAGGCAAGGCTAGTAGCTAAAGGCTACTCGTAGCAGCCAGACATACACTATAACGAGACCTTTGCACTAGTTGCAAGACTTGACACTATAAGAGCGTTGGTAGCACTAGCAGCTCAAAAGAAATGGAGAATTTATCAGCTAGACATAAAGTCTGCATTTCTAAATGGAGAGCTCAAAGAAGAAATATATGTGGAGCAACCAAAAGGATTTATTGAGCAAGGAGAAGTAGATAAAGCACTCAAGCTAAAGAAAGCCTTGTACGGACTCAAGCAAGCGCCATGAGCATGGAATAGCCGCATAGACAAGTACTTCATCAACGCATGCTTCAGGAGGAGCAAAAGCGAGCCTACTCTCTACACCAAAACTCAAGGTAACTCTGATATCTTGATCGTCTCTCTATATGTTGATGACCTCATCTACACTGGAAACAATGAAGAAATAATTCAAGAGTTCAAAAAAGATATGATGAAAACATTTGAGATGAGTGACCTTGGGTTGATGCACTATTTTTTGGGCATTGAAATAAACCAAGAAGAAGATGGAATCTTCATATGCCAGAAAAAGTACACTGAGAATCTTTTGAAAAGAATTCAAGACGTATAGGTGCAAGACTGTGGCTACTTCACTTATCACCAGTGAGAAATTAAGAAAGGAAGATGGATCAAGTAAAGCTAATGAATCAGTTTATAGAAGGCTCATTGGGAGCTTACTATACTTAACAACAACAAGACCTAACATCATGTACGCGACAAGCTTACTATCAAGATTTATGCAAAATCCAAGCTAAATACACTATGGAGCAGCAAAGAGAATATTAAGATACTTGCAAGGCACAATTGACTATGGCATATGGTATAAGTCCACTACATATCCAAGATTATTTTGCTACACAAACAGTGATTGGGCTGGATTAGTGGATGACATGAAAAGCACATCAGGCTATGCATTTACAATTGGGTCTGGTATATTTTCATGGTCATCAAGAAAACAAGATACTATGGCACAATCATCAGCAGAAGCCGAGTAAGTAGCAGCAGCTAGTACAGCATGCCAAGCTATATGGCTCAGAAGAAAACTTGAAGATATGAGGGAGTGCCAAACATAAGTTACTGAAATACTTTGCGATAGCAAGTCTGCTATAACAATGGCAAAAAATCCAGTGTTCCACAGTAGGACAAAGCATATCGCCATCAAGCATCACTTCTTACGAGAAGTCTTAGCAAATAATGAAGTTGAGCTCAAGTACTGCAAGACAGAGGAGCAAATTGCAAACATCTTCACTAAGGCACTTCCAAGACCAAGATTCGAAATGCTACAAAACATGCTCGGAATCACACAAACGTGCATTAAGGAGAAGTGTTAAACATTAACGCACATTTGGTGGTGATTTTTACAACCTAGCATAATTTTCTAGAATAAGTTAGAATGCAAAGTCAGTGGATGTATTCCCTAAACACTAGTCACTAACTTAATTGAAGCTAGTAGAAAGTTCTAGTTGAAGCTACAATATGTGGCTGGAAATGGCATAGATAAAGTCGGTTACTGTAAGCAAAAAGCCAACTTAGATAGTCGGCTAGGATCTCTATAAATAAGCCTACAGCATAGTCAAAGTAATTAAGCTAAAAGCTGAAAAAACTAGCAGTTGTCCTATATCTAAGCTTTGTACCTTTTCTCCTCTATTCAAATAAAATTACTTTGTTACTCTTTCAAAAGTTTTCTATTCATAGTCAAGCTAGTGTCCTAAACACTAAACCAACCATTTCCTAAACCTCTTCTCCCTTAAACTAACAGAAAGATATGAACGAGGAGTTCCTTAGACCAACTTCTATGCCAATGCCTATCCTTGTACGTATTGTTAATTTAACAAGAGTCGTGGATCTCCTCTACAAAAAAAATGATGGCTACGCACATGTTGGAAAAAGTCATGAAAGATGGTGTTGCTTGTTATTTTATTGATCCGGCACCACCATGAGAGGACTGTCTATGAGTTGGGATTGTGTGTATGAAAAACAATTAGCTTTGCTTTCTGTATTCTCTGGTTGAATAAGATGACCCAAATGCTTTGGGTTAGCCCTTTCATTGATATGGTTATTGAGTTTGATAAGTCCATGTTTCAAATAATGTGTACTGTTTTCTACAAAGATATGATTGAATAAAATAGTAAAATAAAATAGTAACGCTGCGCGGCTATATTATTTTGACAAAAAAGAGGACTCCCTAATCACATGAACTTCAACAAATGAGAGGTTAGGAAATTATAATAACATGAGACCCAGCAGCCCAACATGACTTTGTATAAAACAAGACCAACTTGATGATCGTAAAAAAAGGTGGTGTAGTATACTATAAAACATACGCTGCATATACGACTTAACCAATCTAATAACACATCAATCAATAATTGCTTATTAGAATTTAAAGGTTCTTTTTCTTTTTCTTATCTTTTTTTGTTTTTCTTTTTTGGTTCTCTGGCAGATTCCCATTACATCCAATCAATCAATCTTATAACTCTTTAAAAATAAATTCCAAAATTCCAAACGACATTTCCACCTCATAACCCTCCCTCTCTCCCCTCTCAGTCAATAATAGCTGAAAATAATTTTTCTTGCTTAGAATGTATTTGTCTATCCCTTTTGTCGAGGACGCTTATGATTGCAACCAATAAGCAATACAATTCTTGGCATATGTGATATATACTATTTTTCATATGTATTGTGAGTTCGAATTTTTTATTCTTTATAATTTGTAAAAGGCCCCCACACACATGAAATCCTGACTTCTCCATTGATTCATAAGCGTATATGATGTGACACTTACTCCCTTGAAGATGCTCAGCTACAATAATCATCAACATATGTGACGTGACATACATAATAGTTATGAAAATATTTGACATCGAAAGCTTGCCCGATGCATAATTTAATGCAATAATTTATGTGTTATAAGATGGATTGATCAAATATAATGGAAATCTGCCAGAAAATCAAAAGAAAAACCAAAAAGAAAAAAAACAGAACCTTTTAAATTCTAATAAGCAATTATTGATTGATGTGTATCGAGTGTTGCTATTTTCACCCATATCCTATTTTCTAACCCATCTTATATCCAAAATTTTAAAGACAAATTTATTTCTGTGTAAAATGACTTCGAAGGACTTAGAGAAAAAACCACTGGCCATTAGTAAAGAAACAACTAACTAAGCAAAAACCACCATATTAATCGTATACAAAATACAATACTTGGCAATTGACATAATGCATCATCAAATCAACAATCTGACATTAAAACAAGAAATACCAAATAACTCAAAACAAAATATGACCAAACAAATCAAAAATCAAAAGCCAACAGCCAAATTATTAAAAAAAGGTGGTTTAGTATACTATAAAACATACGCTGCATATACAATTTAACCAATCTGATAACACATCAATCAATAATTGTTAATTAGAATTTAAAGGTTCTTTTTCTTTTTCTTTTCTTTTCTGTTTTTGTTTTTGTTTTTGTTCTTTTGTTTTTTTGTTTTTTTGTTTTTTTGTTTTTTTGTTTTTTTGTTTTTTTGTTTTTTTGTTTTTGTTTTCTCTGGAAGATCAATCAATCTTATAACACTTCTAAAATAATATAAGGAAAAAAAAAAATTCAAAACCCCCAATGACACTTCCTCCTCATAACCCTCCCTCTTTCCCCTCTTAGCCAATAATTGCTGAAAATAATTATCAGCGTATGTGATGTGACTACAAGAACAAACCTTTTCTGCGACCAGAGTTTTGGTGACCAACGCAACTTTGGTCACCCAATAGAGTTATTAGAGAGGACATTTTGTAATTTCGTCACCAAATATTTCGTGAGATTAGGCATGGGTTAAGACTTCAACCAACTGATTGGCGACAAAATATTTTCGAAAGGCGACCAAACTATTTTGACACTGTTCAATGAATTCGCGACCAAATGCAATTTTGGTCCCCTTTTTTTCAATTTTGGTTACCGCGAAATCTAAAATTAAATGCGACCAAAATATTTGGTCTCTAAGTTTACTTGGTTCATCTACAAATGAAAGTTGTTGCCCAAAAATTTTGTCAGATTTAGCGACCAACAAATTGGTCGCTGATCATTGAGAGGTAGGCATCTAAAGTATTAAAACTACATGCTTGCAGAAGGCTGCCTATCATGCTCAACATATTCTAGCTTGGCTGCTCCTTTTTCCTTTGGCAAGTTTTCAAGTGTTATGGTGAACTATCTTCCCTCTTAATAATTTTTTTTCATTATTTTCTTCACTCTGATATGGAAATAATATTTATAAACTAAAGAATTTACACCAGAGGTTCTATTATAGTTGTGAATCAGCATGACTGAATTAGTTAGAATGAATTTATATGTGGTTGGGTTTTGCTTATGTTTGCAGGTCGTGAATTTGACTTGGCGGTTTGCTTGGTTTCATATAAGAATATTGGCCTTGTTTTGGTTGGTTTGGCTTGAGCAGCTGGGAGAAGGGATGATGCTTCATGTTGATTCAACAAGTAGATAGGAGTTTATTATTTTCAAGTTGTTAATCCGCTCGGTATATATGGATGCATATGTTTCTCTTGCTTGTGAGGCAATGTTGCTGGTCGAAAGAGACTTGAAATGATTTTTATTTTTAATATGTAAGTTTTATTTTTTTTTATAAGACATGACTTTGAACTCAGGTGCTATGACATTGATGATTTGTTAATTATGGTATATTACTATTTTGCCAAGAAATTTTGTGTAGTATGGTATGTTTTTATGGTGAATGTATGTTATGTACTTGTAAATTTTTTAGTTGGATGAGTCTTAAGCTATTTTTATTTGGGACATTTAATAAAAAATTATTATTAAAACTATATTAATTTAATTATAGCAAAAGAATAAATAAAAAAAGCAATCTCCGCGACGAAATAACTCAATATTGGCGACCAAATAATTCAACATTTTAGAGCCCAACTTGCATGACTAGCCAGGATTTCCGCTAGACCAAACCTCTTGGGTCTGTGTCTGAATTTTGACAAGGTGGCTTGGAGTCGGGTACCTCGTATATATATGATAGCAACTACAACTTGCTTTCGAAAATTGTGGTGCGGTTGGCAAACTGCAACCTCCAGCTGGCGAGCTACCTAGTGCCTCAATGGCAGGAGTTCGAAACCCGTTGGAAGCACTTTGTGGGCAGGGGCAAGCTGAACCCGAGCGGGGATTAATCCCACCCTTCAAATGTGGGAACACCTCGTGGTATTTACCCATACAAAAAGAAAAAGTATCCCCTTATGATTGGCAGGGACACGATAAGAGCATAAGGGTAATAATGACCTAAATCTGATAAATGGTCTGAGCCCACTTGAGATTACAAAAGATATCCCACTCAAAAGTTGACATCCCTTCCTTATAAAACAAGTACATAAACAATCCTTTTCATACTTGCAGAGCAAAGATCTAAAAAAATTTACACCAGTACAAATCATGTCGCTTGAAGCTGGTTCAGCAGCTCAATCACAAAGTTCTAAGCCTGATCAAATTGTTCGACATACGGCAAATTTCCACCCGAGCATTTCAGGGGATCAGTTTATGAATTATGATTCAAAAGACATTGTAATTTTTATATACACATGACAATGTTTATGTTACGCATGGTTATGTACTTTTTTTTTCCTTCGGCCAGTTTTTGTCTCACTGAGTTTTACTGGCAAGGCTTTTAATGAGGCATATTCCATGCATGGTGGACGTCCAAAGGGAAGTGTTGTAAATCCTTATTGTAAATCACCAAAGATTTATATGGATATCCATCATTACCTATCATAATATGGATGCCCATCATTGCCGATCATCCCTACCATTATATCCTTACCCCACAAATTCCTACCGTTATGATTGAAACCTACCATATGACTCACCACCTTATATTATATTTTAAATTATAGTGAATAGTGTTTTACATATGCCTATAAATAGGCACCAAAATTAATGAGAATGAAGCACTAGATACAAGATTAGATGAGTAGGAACTCATAGTTGAGCTCTTTAGAATTGTTTTTCCATAATTATTTTCTCTTCTTCCAAAATTTCTTAACAAAATCCTCTTAATTTTATAACAGTTGTCATGTTGATTGGATTTACGAGTTTTTGAGAGAGGTGGTTGAATGCAATCTCCCTACCCAGTGGATGAGGCCCAAGGTGGGCATCTGCCCCGTCTCAAATTTTATTTTAGGCTATTGTATTATTAATATAATCATACTTTTCTAACCAAAATTTGAAGTGCCCATGCATTTCTTTCTTTTTATTTTTCTAATTTTCCTTTTCTCACTATCATTGCTACCCCTTGAAATCTCTTATTGTCGTACTTCAACTCTAAATTACCATTCAAATTTTCTTACTGTGTATTTTTAATAAATTACATTTCATTTTGATTGTTTTCTAGGATCCATGATGAGTAGATAGTTAATATAATATGTACAATAATGGAGTAAAAAATTTAGGGATTTTGTATCAAGTAAAAAAGTAGTTTCATTATCACCCTAAAGAAAAATATATTTCACTATATGAGGTGCCCTTCTATGAAAATTTTATGGCTACGCCACAGTCCCTACCATTTGACTTTTAAAAAAAACAGATGCCTGCTGATTTCATTTTCTACATTTTAATATGGTAATTGGGCAAATAGCATAGCATAGTTGTAGGCACTACTATAGGAGTTGTTTACTCTTTCGTTCTATAAAAGTTGTACAAATCCTCATAGAAAAGTCAAATAAATTGATCAAGTCAGTCAATTGTACAAATGCGGAAGCAATTTTCTTCTTTTTACACTCGCTCAAGTTATTCAATAGCACTAGATATTGATCACAAAATAAAGTCGCTCAAGTTATTCAATGGCACTCGCTCAAGTTGATTATCGCTCGGCTAATTCACTTCACGTACATACATTTGTTATCCGATGTCCTCTTATTATCTTGTGCAAATTGTAATCCAAAGACTTGTTAAGTTGTTATCAAAGTCGCTTTTAAATTGACTGATGTTGATCAAGAATCTTCAATTTAGAGTAGATGCAGCCAAAAGCTTCACTTGGAAAAGTCTTCAATTTAGAGTATATGAATCTATGACGATAAATCTACAATCATTGAGAGTTCAGTATTCCTCTCTGGCAATAAATCTACATCGTTTATATTTTCTTTATCTTAACATTTTTAGAAAATTCGGGATAAGTAGTCCAATTCTGATGACATAAGAGGATAAGGGTGAAAATGACCTAAATCTGCTAGCCTCTATCATCTCTGCAAGTTAGTATTTTTGGTTAATACAAATTTTTGTATCTGTATTTTCTGTTGTTATGTACTGATTCATTTAAAAGCCTTATATATATGTTGGTAAAATATAAAGATAATTGCTATATTTACAGAATTTCAAAAATAAAACTTCACTATAAATTTGAAATAAAATAATAAAATAATGACAAGGAAAATGTTAAGAATACTTTATAAATTATCGAGTCTAGAACTTAGTTCTATCTCCTTAAGACGAAATTGCCTCCTCACAGGTGCTTTTAGGATTTGCTTGGCAAACGTCTCCCAGGATATAACGACCGACTTCTTGTTGAAGTAGCACTACAATCCCCAAGAAAAGCAAACTCAAACTTGTGTATGAATTCTCTCTTACTAACTCACTATATTTCTGAAAATATAATGCTATGAATGCTCTAAAAACTACTATTGTTGGATGACAATTGGATGAATGAAATGTTGTAGGACCTTCTTTATTTATAGGCAACAAGGCCTCTGTTCAGAAAATATGTGACTGAAAAATATCAACAAATGTGCCTTTTCATGTTGCAACCATAAGCCAAGAAGTGCAATGTTTCAATTATTCTGAAACAATGCAACTTAAGCCAAGAAGTGCAATGTTTCAATTTCTATGAAACAAAGCAACTTTTCACATATGAAACAATGCAACTTAAGCCAAGAAGTGTAATGTTTCAATTTCTATGAAACAATGCAACTTTTCACATAAAGTATTATTATTTTATTCACAAACAAAATAAATAATATTTTATTTTTCCTCGGTTAAGAACATAACTATTCCCAATGGATACATACAAATTCATAAAAGTCATATACTTAAAGTCACGGGTCCCACAATTTAATTTACATTCCATTATTAAAAAATTAAATACAAATATGATAATTTTCTAACAATATATTCTATTATATTATACAAGATATTGTTTCGAACAAATGGTGGGTCGAGGGTCACTTGAGATTACAAAAGATGTCCCACAAGAGCAAGGGCACATAAAGACCATATCTTCCAAATTGGCCAGGCCCGCGGACAAGAGATAAGGGACAACCTTAAACATTCGATCCCTTCCCTATAAATAGTACATAAGCAATCTTTCCATACTTGCAAAGCAAAAGATCTGAAATTCTTTTACACCAGTACAAATCATGTCGCAAGAAGCTGGTTCAGCATCTCAATCAAAAATTCCTAAGCCTGATCAAATTGTTCGACGGACAGCAAACTACCAACCGAGCATTTGGGGGGATCAGTTTATCAATTATGATTCTGAAGATATTGTAATTTATATATCATGTTTCAATAACTAAATGCATGTTTGTTTGTTTGTTTTGGTTCCAAAAGAAATTTGACATGTATTTTGCTCATTTAACGTACAGATAAATTATGCCGTTTCCCTTGGTTTTCGGCTACTAAGACAACATGGACATAATGTTTCATGCGGTAAGTTATTAGAGAAATTAATGTAACGAGATTGAATTTGGCCAAAATTATTTCTTAATATTTATGTGTTATGTGTCCATTTGCTGCAATCGAGCAGGAATATTCAACAAGTTCAAAGATAGTAAAAATGGAGGCTTCAAGGAAAGCTTAATCGCTGATGTGCCGGGAATGCTAAGCTTTTATGAAGCAACGCATCTGAGGGTGCATGGAGAAGATATACTAGAAGAGGCTCTTGTTTTCACAACAAAACATCTGGAGTCGGCAACAACCCATGTAAGTTATCAACTGGCAGAACAAATAGCTCAAGCCCTAGAGAGACCGCTCCGAAAGAGTCTCGAGAGGTTATGCACCCGTCGGTACATGTCCATCTACCAAGATGAAGCTTCACATAATGAAGCTCTATTAAAACTTGCCAAGTCAGATTTCAATCTTGTTCAGTCTTTGCACAAACAGGAGCTCAGTGAGATTATTAGGTGGGTTATCTTTTAATTATGTGAGATTAGCACATGTAATTAAGTTAGTAATTCATTAACTAATATTAGCAATGAATTAGGTGGTGGAAAGAAGTAGACTTCAAAAGGAAGCTGCCTTTTGCAAGAGACAGAATTGTGGAGTTATACTTCTGGGTTGTGGGGGTCTATTTTGAGCCTCAATACCTCGTTGGAAGAAACATTCTCACAAAAGTGATTGCCCTGATAGCAGTAATGGATGATATCTACGATGCATTCGGTACATTTGAAGAACTCGAGATCTTTACGGAAGCAGTTCAAAGGTTTGATGAATTTTTATAAGTAAATAAAATAGAAAATTTTATATAGATCCAAATTCCCATTGAGAAATAGGGTTTAATCTTCGGATTTTTTGGTGACTTTTGATCCAAGTCTTTTGCCTTTTGTGCCGCATAAGATTTACATTCCTTTTTAAATATTTTTTGGTGTAATCTTTTTATTTTTTATTTTTAAATTTTATTCCAATGTTGCCTCTTATGACTTGAATCGAGTACTAATCATTTATGTCATATTGCATGTTGCATATTGCATAGGTATATATATATGTTTTTTCATATTTTCGATAATGTGTAATAGTATTTTATGTACCTTTTTTTTTATAGGTAACATATAATTTTATTTGTCTATTTTTTGTATCTGACTTATAGGTAGTCTTCTAATTTATGTTCCTAACTTATAGGTAACACAATTTACCACTAAGTTTTTTTTGTTGCTAATAATAACATTATTTACATGTATGTCATGTACATAATTTAATGTGGGTGCTTGTCTGATCGATTGGTATAATATGTGGGTCTTTACTTTTTATTGATTAAATTGCATTTTATCCATATTTTAGGAATATTATCAAGGAAAGAATTCAAAATTTAAATTATGGAATTCAATTACAATGAAATAATTCATTAAATTTAGATTTTCAATGTGTTTTCCTTATTTACTTCAAATGGTAAAATCGACACAACAAAAAAAGTAATAAATGTCAAAAGACCTACATCTAAAACCAAAAACTCGCGGACTAAACCCAATGGCAACTAATCTTTTTGGACATAGATCTAAATCTAAGAAGCCCTAAATAAAAACAAAACCAAACCAAATTTTTATTTTGCTTTGTAGATATGCTTCAGATGAATATGGTGTGTGTAATTTACAAATGGAATGTCAATTGCATGGATGAACTGCCAGAGTACATGCAAATATTCTACCGTACGCTTTTGAATGTTTTCAATGAAATTGAGGAGGAGATGGTGAAGGAAGGAAGAGCATACAGAGCTTACTATGCAAAAGAAGCTGTATGTGATAATTAACTAATTAAACACACAGCTTAATTTACTTTTCACTTTTTAAATTAATTTACGTATTATTTATGTCCCATATATGCAGTGGAAAAATGCAGCTAAAGCTTACTTTGATGAGGCCAAATGGTTCCACGAAGGATACATCCCCAGCATGGAGGAATATATGCGTGTTGCTACAGCATCTGCTGGTCACACCACACTTACAACTATGTCTTTACTTGGCATGGGAGACATTGTAACCAAGGAGTCCTTTGAGTGGTTGTTGAATGACCCTAAAATTCTTAGAGCTTCCAATACCATTGGTAGGCTCATGCTTGACATTGTTTCGAGCAAGGTACAAAAGTAGCTATTGTAGTTCACTATTACATGATTCTTAAATTTTATAGTCCTCACACGCATTTAGTAATGCTGATGCTTTGGTCCTTCCGTCAAATTTTGTTTATTTTTTTATATTTTTTTATTGTAAAAAATATTTGCTCACACCATATATTTTTACCCTGCTTCTCACACTACTACAAAATTGGTCATAGGACACTGTTTTATTTTTGTGCTCACTGAGTGGTTTTTGTGCTCTGACTTTTAAAAACACAAATATTTGTGCTTACAATTAATAACCACAATGCACCTAACTTTTACTTGTCGATTTCCCTTATAGGGTTCCTATTGCTTATTATAGAGCACAATTAATCCCTTTTCTTACTTTTGCTCTGACAAGCTGGATTAGACTCTTTGTTATAACCACTCTAACCACAATTCTCAAATCCAAAACCACGGTAGAGTTTGCTTCAAGAACAAAAAGTTCAAATCTTTTACAGATAATTCAAACAAATCACGAACCCAATTTAATGCCTCAGCCCTAAGAAAGTAACAATGATCTAACACAAGCAGAATTACAATTCACAAATTTTGGATTATATTTTTGCAGTTTGAGAAAGAGAGAGGGCATGTTGCTTCTGCCATGGATTGTTACAGGAAGCAATATGGGGTGTCAGATGATCAGGAAATAATTGATGCCTTCAACAAACAGATTGTGGATTCGTGGAAAGATATCAACGAGGAGTTCCTCAGACCAACCTCTGTGCCAATGCCTATCCTTGTATTTGTTCTTAATTTAACAAGAGTGGTGGATCTCCTCTACAAAAAAGATGATGGCTTCACACATGTTGGAAAAGTCATGAAAGATAGTGTTGCTTCTTATTTCATTGATCCGGCACCACTATGAGCCTATGAGTTTGGATTGTATGTATGAGAAAGAAGAAAGAACTAGAGCTTGCCTTGCTGGGTGTCTACTGTTGATTTCTAAGATATGTTTGGGCTTATTGGGTTTAATAAGTCTATGTTTCAAAATTCAAATAATAATGAGTGTGTACTGTTGATTTCTAAGATATGTTTGGGGCTTTACTTAATAAAGATATTCAAATTATCCATTACTTTTGACTTACGTATGTGATAGAGAAAACTACTATAATTTTTGGAAAATTTAACTGAAAAGAATTAAACTATTCTTTTTTTTTATATAGAAATGGTACTTCTTTTAATACATGACTTTTTAATGGATTCTAATTTTTTCATCAACGATAGGTTGTGTATGTTTAACTTTTTTTTTTTTTTTAGTATAAGCGATGGTCTAAACTCATACACACAATTAAGATGCTATGGGAGTTCGAACCCGAGACCTCTAGTTTGCAAATCATTTTCCACTCAGTTAGACCTCATTAGCGTGTATGTTAAATTTAAGTGAAAAGGATATGTGTATGTTAAAACTTGTGTATGGATTCTAATTACTCTTTTAAATGACATCATCTAATTGTTTCCATATCATTTGTGAGTTATAAAGAGAGTTTGAGTCTTCCATTTGTTGGACAGAATTCAACACAAACATTAGTTCATCAGGACCTTATGATTTAGACTACTATTATAGTAGCGATGTTATGTGATATAAGATTTTTCTAACTCATATTCTATGTTTTTTAAGCATTGTTTTCGCTCATCGGTAGGCACTAAGTTTGTTATTGAATTACATTTATTATTTGTGAATTTTCTATAAATATAACAATTACACCCTATTTTCTTTCAACAGGGCTGCAATAGATAACCACCACAATTTTCCAACAGGGGCAAAGATCATGGACCTCACGGGCTTACCAGAATATGAGGACTGTACAAGAAATGGGCTGAGGCTCTGATTGTGGAATGAGTT